>JAXCGZ010004157.1:37500-75549 GCA_037179515.1 Halocaridina rubra
AGCCCGTCCATCACAGCTCATATATACTTACATACATACATACATACATACATACATACATACATACATACATACATACATACATACATATTTATATATATATATATATATATATATATATATATATATATATATATATATATATATATATATATATATATATATATGTATGTATATATATATATATATATATATATATATATATATATATATATATATATATATATATATATATATATATATATATATATATATATATATATATATATATATATATATGTATATATATATATATATATATATATATATATATATATATATATATATATATATATATATATATATATATATATGTATATATATATATATATATATATATATATATATATATATAATATATATATATATATATATATATATATATATATATATATATATATATATATATATATATATATATATATATATATATATATATATATATATATATATATATGTATATATATATACCTATCTTCAAAAAGGGAAGGAGGGACACGGCTCTGAACTATAGACAAGTTTCCTTGACCATCATAGTTTGCAAAGTTATGGAGAGACTACTAAGGAAACATATCTCTTCACTTGGAATCCTTCAACTTTTTGTCAGTGAGTCAACATGGCTTTAGAGAATGTAGATCAACAGTAACAAACTTATTAGAATTTTATGATGAGGTAAGCCGAATCTTACAGGAAAAAGAGGGCTGGGCAGATTGTATATTCCTAGACTTCCAGAAAGCGTTTGACACTGTTCCACATGGGAGACTTATTAGGAAGCTGCAAGCAATGGCTAGAATAGGTGGAAATGTCTTGAAATGGATAAAAACTTACATAGAAGGAAGGGAACAGAGGGTTAGAGTAAGACACCCAGTGTCCGAATGGAGAAAAGTTAGTAGTGGAGTTCTACAGGGTTCAGTTTTAGGGCCACTTTTGTTCCTTGTATATGTAAATGACCTACCAGAGTCTGTAAATTCATTCATGAATATGTTTGCAGATGATGCAAAGATAGTGAAGAAAGTAAGAAACGAGAACAATGGTAGAGAACTTCATGAAGATCTAAATAGTCTGCATGAGTAGTCAGAAAAGTGGCTAATGAAATTCAATACTTCAAAATGTAAGGTAATGAGAATGGGTACAAGTGCAAGAAGGCCCATGCTGGACTAATCGGTGGCTGGAGTACAACTTCAAGAAACAGAAAATGAGAGAGATCTAGGAGTAAACATACAGGCAGATTCGTCTCCAGAAATGCATATAAATGGCATTGTTAGGGCAGCATATGCATTCTTATCAAATGTAAGGGTAGCCTACAGTCACATGGACAAGGAAAGGTTCAGAAATATTTATGTAACCTATGTGAGGCCAGAACTCGAATATGCAACCCCCTTTTGGAATCCGCACTTGAAAAAGCACATAGTTAAGCTTGAAAAAGTTCAAAGACATGCCACGAAACTGGTGCCAGAAATACGCAATGTCAGTTATGATGAGAGGCTGAGGGAATTAGACTTACCATCACTCGAAGCTAGAAGATTGAGGGGGATATGGTGACAGTCTTTAAATTCCTTCATGGTTATGATAGAGTGCATAGGGATCGATTTTTTGATATGGCAGGCTCTAGAACTAGAGGTCATAGTTTGAAGCTTCGTAAGAAAACTTTGCAGGATGTAAGGAAATACTTTTTCAGTGTAAGAGTAGTTTATAATTGGAATTCGCTAAGCAAGGAGATAGTTAATGCTATCCCAATCCATAGTTTTAAGGACAGGTATGATCAGTATCACTAAGTATAAAATGGAACCGATGAGGAGACGGGAAGATACGAGCTTTGTGCTCTGTCGCATGACTTCCGTCGTGCTGAAGCCAGTCCGTCATGCTGAAGCCAGAATCTGAAACTTGTAACAAATCTTGAGGGGTAACGGTTGGTCGAGGGCACAGATATTTTATTACAATGTTTGTAGAAAGTGTCAAGGAGAGATATGACCGGAACCGTGAGACTTAGGATCTGGCATCGAGTACCGGGAGAAGGGCAGGAAAGGCCAGGAAGTTAGCCATTTCCTAAACCACAAGAAACATAAACATGTGGCCCGTACGTAAGTACATGCCCTGGAGAGATGCCCAATAGCTCCTCCCCGGAAGTAGGCGGGATTCCACTTTGAACCTGGCGTTGATTGGCAGGACTAGATGTCACTTGATTTCATTGGCAGAATTGGATGTCAAGCCACGCCCTGCCCCTGGGGGTATTTCAAGAGCCACCCAGGGCAGAGACAGTTAGTTAGAACTTTGCCAGGGGCACGAATAGATCAGAGACTTGAGTTAGTCATAGGGTGGGGGCATTGAGGCGTCGAAGTTGTGTTGTACTCTAGAATAAATATAAGCAAAGGAATTTACTGCTTGTCCATTCTTACCTTGTAACCGTCAGGTACTAGTAATTAAAACGTAGCAAAGAAAAGCAATACGTCAGTGGTGGCAGCGCGGTACGGATCTTCACGAGAGAAAAAAAAAAAAAAAAACATACGAAGAGACAGGTGAATGCCAGTGCAGACCCGTGCAGAGAAAACAAGAATGGCAAACGCACAAGACCAATATCTCCCAAATTCGGAAATGGGCGACGACGAGAAAGACCGGAAAATCCTCGAATTGGAGGAGCAAGTGCGGCGCCTACAAGCACGCGCCGACGCCGCTCCGTCGAGAAGGAACCCGGTCGACGTCGACACCCCCGACAGTGAAACCGACGCCTCAAACATCGACGAACAGCCTGCCGCTCCGAACCCCGTGGTGACACAGGGAACGCAGCAGGCCATGCCCCCTTTCTGTGCCCTGGTGGTAAAGGCGCCACGAGTCAAAGATTCACCTTTACGCTTTGACGGCGCAAACGTGGAAGGCCTCGAGTATCCTTCTATATTTCCCGCAGCTGATTTTTTGACACACTTAGGTTGGCGGATGAGAAGTGCTGAGTGGACCGACGAGTACCGGATTAACGAAGTAGTACAAAGGTGCACCGGATTCGCGGCCGAGACCCTCGGTAGAGACGAATGGTCGGAAATAAAACAGTGGGGAACTTTTAAGGATCGATTCCTAAAAATGTTCACAGTGCGACAGAGCGAAGACACGCTCATAGCTGAGATCCAAAACAGTCCCCGAAGGCGGGGAGAGCAGTTGAGTTGGTACGCGACAAGGATTGAAACATTAACGGGTTCAGTGAGTGAAATTGTCGATAACCCGTACATGCGACAAAGTATTGTGCGGAGCGCCTTACGGAAAACTGTTCCAGAGAAATGCCACTTTCTGTTGAAGTCCAACACCCCGGTCCCCGAGCTCGTGCGTCTACTGCTGAAGTGGTTCGAGAGCCACCCTGGTCATGGGCTTTCGGAGGAGGAAGTTGAAAGAGAAAGACTCATGCGACCCACCGCGAGCCCCGTCGCAGCCATGACGAACGAGCGAGGACCGAGATTCCGAGACGCGCAGGCAAGATGGTGCGCAAGGTGTGGCGGCACAGGTCACTCCCAGGACTGGTGCGTGACAACGGCCCCACCGGATGTAGTTTGCTACAACTGTCTGGGGGCCGGACATCGGGTTAGAAAATGCCCCTCGCCGAGGATAACTCGCGAAGTCGGGCAACCGGCGTTCTGGAAAAAAAAAAAAACGCCGACGCCCCGACGGGAACCCCCAGCGAACGGTCCGAACACCTCCGGTCGAGGAGCTATCGCTCCTCCCGAACGAGAAGTAGTGGACATCACGAGACCACCTCCTCAGCGCAGATAAGTACTTGTAGTTTCTATCTAATGAGTAACGGGATCTTGCTAGTAGAAATTGCGGTCGGTGGAATCCGCCAAGTTGCTTTGTTAGATACGGGCTCAGCCGTATCATTAATTGACCGTAGTATTGTTGCAGACCCCCTCACTAAATTAGATACGCCAGTAGTTATTACCACTTTGGGCGATAATACCCCGAACTTTGTTAGAGTTAAAGAAGTGGTGAAACCCGTGATTGCATTTGAAGGGTGCCCCACAAGATTTAAATGTGCTTTTTTTGTTGTACCTAGGCTAAGTGTCGAACAGGCGAAAGTCATAATTGGTTTCGAGGACATGGTAAAAATGGGAGTTAGTATTGTTAATGCACGCGGTAAAACTACCGTAACGGTAAATGAGAGCGAAATAGTTGCACGTTCCGCGCGCGCGTCAGTGTCTGCATGTGTGTTGCAAGAGAAAAACGATGACTACATCGTGACGCTTCGGGAAGAAATTATTGAGAGCGGTACTGCATGCGTTTTAGAAGTTATTACCTCGCGAGTAATCCCGAACGCTCGAGCCTTATGTGCAGAATTTGTCGGAGAGTACGCGGATTTTTTTCCTAATAAACTGCTAATGGTCCCTGAGGGATCGCGGAAATTAACTGTAATGTGCGCAAACATGTCACCGATCCCGCTAGTTATTCCTAGAAACACGAAAGTCGCCGAATTCGAGGAAGTGTGCGAGTGTTACAGCGTAAATTTCACAAGGGTCGCGGAAGACCCCGAGCGCATCATAAATTTGCAGACGTTAGCGAGAGGACTGAGCGCTGCTGAACATTCTACTTTTATGTCTGAACTGGTCGCTAAATATTATGATGTTTTTGCGTTAGATAACGACCCCCTTGGAGAATGCACTCTCATGCCTTTTGATATTAACACAGGAAGTCACCCCCCCACCTTTGTCAAACCCTATCGCACTCCGTTTGTATACGAAAAAAGGTTAGAGGAAATGGTGTCTGATCTAGAGAAAAAGGGAGTCATTAGCTTGTCTAAAAGCCCTTGGCACAGTCCCATAGTGGTAGTTAAGAAGAAAGACGGAGATCTTCGTTTGTGCGTGGATTTCCGCAAACTGAATTTGCTCACTGAAGGCGATAAATTCCCCCTCCCCATAATTGAAGATGTATTGTGTCACGTTAGCGGCGCTAAGTATTTTTCCACTCTCGACCTCCTGGCGGGTTACCACCAGGTAGTCTTGAAAGAGAAGAGTAAAGCGAAGACCGCTTTTTCAGTAAATAATAAACTTTACGAGTATAATCGTTTGCCTTTTGGGTTAAAAAACGCCCCCAGTCATTTCAGCAGACTCATGACAACCGTTCTCCTAGGCCTCATCGGTAACGCCGTGTTAGTGTATTTAGATGATTTAGTCATAATCGGACAAACCTTTGAAGAACACGCCCGGAACCTCATTTCAGTTTTAGAAGCCTTAAGACAGAATAACCTGCGCGTGAAATTGTCTAAGTGCCAGTTTTTCAAGGCCGAAGTAGAATTTCTCGGGCACAAGTTGTCACCCGCGGGCGTGGCAGTATTACACGATAAAGTAAAGGCCATTGAAAAGTTCGCACGGCCAAAAACGTGTAAAGATGTTAGATCATTTCTCGGACTTTGCTCGTACTACCGTAAATTCATTGAGAAGTATGCGGACATTTCCCGTCCCTTAGACAGGCTCCGAAATGCTCACCAGATTTGCTGGACGTCCGAGCACGAGACCGCGTTCGTAGCTTTAAAGAAAGCCCTAATGTCCACTCAAGTACTCGCTTACCCTAAATTTGATCGGGCGTTCTACGTCACGTGCGACGCTTCCGACGTTGCGATCGGCGGAGTAATATCACAGGACGATGACGAGAAGAGAGACCGCCCCATTAGTTTCGCTTCCCGGGCGCTCACCGACACTGAGCGGCGGTATTCCACCATCGAACGAGAAGCACTCGCTATCGTGTTCATACTAGAAAAGCATAAATATTTCCTACTTGGATATCCAGTAATAATTCGTAGCGATCATTTGCCGTTGAAGTACGTGTATGCAAACCCACTGAATAACCAAAGGCTTTCCCGATGGCTGTTAAGACTTATGCAGTTTAATATACAGGGGTTTGAGTATGTACCCGGAAAAAGTAACAAAGTAGCAGATGCCCTGAGCAGGGGAGTGCGAGAAGCCCCCGCCCTGGCCATTACCCGTTCAATGAGGAACGCGGGCCATCGGACTGTGGACACAGACCGTCCTGCAACTGCGGGAGCCGATCCCGATTCCGCACACAAACTCCTTCAGAGTAGTGGCCAAGAACATCCGTATAAGGTACCTAAAAGCATGAATGGAGGGAGTGGAAGTGAGCGAGGACCGAGTGAAAGTTGCGAGACTGAGCATGAGAATGAGCGAACGAGTGTGAATGAGGGAGAGGAGGGTTTTTGTGGGTGGAATCGAGAGGAGCTCGTAAGGAAGCAGGACGAGGACGCATTGTGGGGAGAGGTAAAGAAACTCCTACAAGGAATAAATGGCGAAGTCCCTGTTAAAATGAGACGCCAAATGAAGTTATTCGTAACCGAAGGTGGAATCTTGTATAGGATGTTTACGAGAAAAGACGAAGAGGGGGGATACGCGGCAGTACTCCCCGAGGAATTCCACCGCCACGCCCTCTTTCTGTGTCACACGAGTCCCGCCGCCGGCCATATGGGAATTGAGAAAACGTATCGGTTGCTAAGTACCCAATTTTATTGGAAAGGGATGTATAAGGACGTCGTAGAGTACGTAAAGAAATGCCACGTGTGCAATTGCTTTAAAAGACAGCCAAATACAGTTCCCCCTGCCCGGATTTGGCCGCGATGCAGTTTTAAATGGGAGAGAGCCCATTGCGATTTGATAGGCCCCTTACCCCGATCATATGACGGCTACTTATACATATTCGTACTCACGGACGAGTGCACAAGATATACCTTCACGTATGCGATGAAGGATAAGACCGCGGCTTCGGTCGCCGTTGCCCTGTACCAGTTCACTTTAGTATTTGGATTCCCTCGAGAGGTCGTAACTGATAATGGACGCGAATTTATGAATGAAGTTTTCAAGGGGTTATGCGAGTTGGCACGAGTTCGCCATGCCGCCGTCCAAGCGTATCGGCCGCAAGCCAATGGGTTAGTAGAGCGGCGAAATGCCTCCATCATTACACTATTACGCCAACTTGCTGCCTCTGATCCCCAAGGATGGAACCTGCACCTGAAACAAGCGGAGCAGGCCCTGAATTTTGCATACCATAAATCCATCGGGGACTCCCCCTATTTTTTAGTGTTTGGGGAAGATCCCAAATTACCCTGGGACACCTTCGCCCCGCAAAAACTCTTGCCTGTGTATGATATTGAGAGTCTTCGCACGTACGTGATAAATACCGCCAGAAAGACCTACGAACTCACGGCGGCCATCCTGGATAAACAGAAAGAGAGAGATGCAAAAGCGTATGATCTCAGGCATAGCACGAAGAAGCATGAAGTAAGAGTAGGCGACCGAGTCTACGTGAAAAACGTTAACCGCCAGCATAAAATGTCCCCCTTGTATCTAGGTCCATATCGGGTATTAGAGGTAGCGCATGACAATATAACCCTTAGAGATTTATGCAGTGATAAAATTTGCCATTTTCATTCCAGCTTAGTCATAAAGAAAGAATGGGAGCTGACAAGAAATGACAACAAAAATGTTACACAGCCATTTCCCGTATTTGAAAGAATGGAAGTTGTCCCGGAAGACGAAAGAACGGGGGAGAAAACAGCACCCATATCCGCAAACGCCCGTTCTGGAGGAAACTCTGTTGTTTAGTAATTTAAATAAGTTAAATTCGAGATAGTAAAAGAATATATATATTTTCTGTTTGAATTGTTCATGTACAACTCCTTACGAGATTTTGAAACTGAAGCAAAATGTATTCTTTACTGTTGCTAATGAAATATACTTTTTGTTTTTATGATTGCATGCACAGAAATAGACTTTTTAAATTCATAGGTACCCGTTTTTGTTACAGTTCTTTTTGTATTGAAGAAATCTTTAAAATCTTACTTAAAGGATTCCGAAAAGATTATCTAGAGATAACCATGGTTAACCCCTATCATTTTCATGAATTTTAGATTACAATTGAGCCAATTAAAGATAATTGAGATTATTAGAGATTATCCGCTGAGTTCTAAATTTAAAACCAATGATATTTAAGTCATTATAAGACGTCTGTTAAAAAAAAAAAAAGAGAAAAAAAAGATATTTGTGCTTTAATTTCATCAGAGTGTATGTGCTTCGACTCAACCCTCTGATTTATAGCAAGAAAAGAATTGTCATTATAGACGAGGATGTGTATGCCGTTACAGTAAAGTCCTTATCAAGATTAAACAGGAAGGAATGGATTTATGCTTCAACAGTTTTGCAGTTGTACACTAAGTTCTTTTTGCTTTTGTTTTTTTGTTAATCAGGAATGAGAATAGCCGCTGACAATAAACGTAAGACTCTATCGATAGTCATTGCTAACGTTTGTTCACGTTCATTTGTTTATTTATTTTATTATTAGAGATACTCTGCGACAATTTTTTATTTTCAGTACAAGTAAAAGACAGAGGCCCATCTCAGCTGACTTGTGAGTGAAAACCGCAACGTATTTCACGGTCGCCCAGCCTCTCTCTCTCTCTCCTCTCTCTCTCTCTCTCTCTCTCTCTCTCTCTCTCTCTCTCTCTCTCTCTCTCTCCCTCTCTCCTACCTTTCACTCGACTCTGAGCCTCACAGAGGCTCCGTTCAATGCTAAAAGAACGTTGCTGTCTTTGATTTTTTCTTTTTGTTTTTTTTCCAGCGAAGCTAGGCGATAATTGTGCTTACATTTTATTGCAGTCGATAGATTGTTGCATGCTGCTATTGCATGAATACTGATAAGACATCGGTAGCACCGCCATTTGCATAAAATATTTTAACCACATGGCGCAACTGTTTAGAGAATAAATAGAACTCCCATTGACAAATTGTGGAGCCAGCAAGTTGCCACTTATGCTATATATATATACATTGATTATGACAGCAGGAATTTGAATATTAAAGGAGACTGTGTTAGAATAAGCATCACTATGAAATATAAGTATAGAACTCTGTTCTTACTTCTGAATATCAGTCTCCATTGTATATATATTGATATTTTTGATTTAGTATATTTATTTTTATTGTTTATTATTCTTATTTTTAGATCATGATTATTAGTAATGTTAATATGTTGACTGATATTGTTGCTATCTCTCAATGGCCTGTTGCTAATTATTATATTTGAAATGAAATCAGCAGTAACCTGATGATTTGTATCTTTTATCTGAATTCATACTTGATGTTACGGTAGCCACCGCTAATAAGAATGTTTCTTTAGTGGCTTTTCTCAGTATTTAATGATTGTTTTATGACTACAGTAAAGTAATGCTATGTATCAGTTACCCAGCTAAGTCCCGAATGGTTGGGAATCCTAATCTGAGGATGTAGGCAAACGTGCACATAAGGAATATGTTTCCAGGCAACCCCGACCTGCAAGTTCTAAAAGTCCTTAGTTTGTCCTCTCGAACAAGTCCCTGTTGCCCATTGAATAGAGATTGCAATCACTTGCAGTTGCAGGGGAGGCAAAGTATAGCCTCCGAGTACCAACGTATGGCCATTGTTGGTACCCAGAAGTCATAGGGAACCTTTCTTGTAACTGTAGTAGTGACATAGGTTCAAATTTTCATCCCGAGATCTGCTTCGAAGGTACGTGTGGATGGCCGTACGGAAGAGAATCGCTGTGACGTTGCAGGTCTCCTGCGTGGTGGTCTTAGTCAAGATCGGCCGAGGGCGGGACGAGGAAGCCGGGCTGGAAGGATTAGCGGATGGGCCCAGTCCTTGTCCTTTTTGTTTTGCCTATCCGAGTAACGGAGATAGGGCAACAAACCTGGGCCTGCAGCAAGGACAGCGAGGGAGTGAAAAAAATAGAATCCCCGAGGGAAACCGTGGAATCGCACCTAGCAAGAATTCATGAGCAAGGGACAGAGAAAACGAAAGTCGTCCTAGACAGAGAAATTAAAAGTCGTCCTAAGACAGGGAGAACAGTCCTAAAAAAATAAAAGTTTTAAACTACTTTAAAAAACCAGGTAATCTTGATGAAATCCCAGAAACAAGGAGATCCCCATACATGTCATAACTGTAGTGAAAAGAGAGGAAAAGAAACACAGAAATATTTTAAAATATTTTAATAATACCTTTAGAAGCCACGTAAACGAGAAAGAAAAATAATCCCTATACATGTCCAAACTTTAGTGAAGAGAGAAAGAAGGGTATTTAAAAAATCCCTTATTAGTTAATTAAAATTACCCCCGTATTAGAACTGAAAAAATGGGAAAGAAAATGTCCCCACCGTCTTTGGTGCTAAAAAGACAAAATATTTTTATTTTTATGTTTATTTTTTTTGTTTTGCTAGCTTTAAGATAATTTTAAGCGAAAACTCAGAGTCTCCCTTAGATATAGTGTTGAATAAGTGCCATTGATAAATTGTATGATTTGAACTAAGATTAATAAGTTGTTTTCTGCTTAAATAATATTAGTGTTTTGTTTTAGCATTATTATTATTTGAATTATGATTTAATCTTTAGGTTCATTAAGTTTTTATATTAAGTGGTCTCTGAATAGTAATTGCATATAGAGACAGTAAATGTTTTGACTTTACACACAGTAAAACATGTTTTGTTTCAGGAGTAGTTTTTAAGGCTTAATTTTAAGACAAATCAATGCCCCTAATAATGATAGGAATAGAATTTATGAAGGTAAGGTCTCTTATAGAAATTACTGTTGATGTTATGGTCTATATCATTTTAAATGTGTATACATGCCAATACTCTACCTCATTTGTTTGCTAATGTGCTACATAATTCATGATTTTACCGCAATTAACTCAATTTAGTCTTTTAAAGAAACGAGAGAAGTAGATGAATTAATGTTTTGATTTAAACTGGCTTTCGATCTTAATTAATGTTTGATATTAGTTTCACACTGGAATTATATTGTTTAAAGTTATGGTTGTTTAAATATAAGAATATGTTTGTATTACAGATTTCCAACAAGGAAATAGACCCTGCATGCTCTAGTTGTCTGTAAAAGTACTCTATATATGTTATGTTTGTGTAATTTGTATAGGATTCATAGAAATAGGAATTCTTAGAAAATAGCTTAAATAATTCGGCCCCATTTCTATTGTAAACTAATGTTAGCTAGGATATGTCCGAGAGCTCTCGGAAAATTAGCCCATGCTTCGACTGAAATAAGAGATATTTCAGTTTTGGTTGGGAGGGATGTCGCATGACTTCCGTCGTGCTGAAGCCAGTCCGTCATGCTGAAGCCAGAATCTGAAACTTGTAACAAATCTTGAGGGGTAACGGTTGGTCGAGGGCACAGATATTTTATTACAATGTTTGTAGAAAGTGTCAAGGAGAGATATGACCGGAACCGTGAGACTTAGGATCTGGCATCGAGTACCGGGAGAAGGGCAGGAAAGGCCAGGAAGTTAGCCATTTCCTAAACCACAAGAAACATAAACATGTGGCCCGTACGTAAGTACATGCCCTGGAGAGATGCCCAATAGCTCCTCCCCGGAAGTAGGCGGGATTCCACTTTGAACCTGGCGTTGATTGGCAGGACTAGATGTCACTTGATTTCATTGGCAGAATTGGATGTCAAGCCACGCCCTGCCCCTGGGGGTATTTCAAGAGCCACCCAGGGCAGAGACAGTTAGTTAGAACTTTGCCAGGGGCACGAATAGATCAGAGACTTGAGTTAGTCATAGGGTGGGGGCATTGAGGCGTCGAAGTTGTGTTGTACTCTAGAATAAATATAAGCAAAGGAATTTACTGCTTGTCCATTTTACCTTGTAACCGTCAGGTACTAGTAATTAAAACGTAGCAAAGAAAAGCAATACGTCAGCTCCTTCCCGTAAACACAGTTAGGTAATTACAATTAGGTAATTACACACACAGAATGAAACACTCAGAGAGGAAATAAGATTTTTGGAGGAAGCAAATAAAGCACAAGGGCAGGCGAGAAAAGAACTAGAAAAACTAATAAAGAAGCTGGAAGGGGAAAAGAGTGAACTAGAAACCAGAATTTCTAAACAAGAAGATAAAAACAAACAGCTGAATGACAACCTAAATGAATTAGATTTTAGTTCACTGCTCTCTTCTGAGAGAGACGAGATTGCAGCTTGGAATGTCCAGATTAAGGAAAACATTGAACAGTTTAGAAAAGAGTTCCAGCCATGAAAACTTCCTTTGCTGATGCACTTAAGAGGAATGTGGCAGTAAAAGAGGCTGTAAAGGTGGTGGCACTGGAAAACATACAAACAGTTGAATATAAAGAGACAGTAATCGAAAAAATGAAAGACGTTGTGATGGAAAGGGCAAATCCAATGATTAAACAGGCACTTGATAAAGAGAAGACAGTGGTAATCTCAGGCATAAGCGAATCCCAGGAGCCAACATGGCAGGGGAGACTTGAAGAAAATAAAGCTAGGGTTGTAGACCTGATAAGAAGCTTGGAGTAGTTTGTAGTCCTGAGGATATTGTAAACATTCACCAACTAGGCAAATATTCGAGGGAAGGAAAGCAGAGACCAACAAAAGTAACCTTTGAGAGAGGGGAAACATGTAGGGAAATATTGATGAAAAAAAAAAGTCTAAAAGACTTTCAAGAATTCAAAGAAGTGTTCATTAGATGATACAGAACACAGGAAGAGATGGGAAAGATCAAAAACTTGTTGCAAGAGGCAAGAAGGTTAAATGAGGAAAGAAATGAAGAAGAGAAAAAAAAATTTCATTTCAGAGTTCTTCCAGACAAAGGGGAGATAAAGATAATGACAGAAGATCAGGGGATGGGGCCTCATTAAGATTGTTATACACAAATGCTGATGGATTAGCTGGTAAGGCAGTAGAATTAAAAGATAGGATCCACAACAGAAAGGCAGATATAGTAGCAATTACAGAGACTAAGTTGAGTGAGGACATAAACAGTGTCACAGTTTATGACTGTGCCATATATGACTGTGCCATATATACATATATATATATATATATATATATATATATATATATATATATATATATATATATATATATATATATATATATATATATTTATATATATATATATATATATATATATATATATATATATATATATATATATATATATATATATATATATATATATATATATATATATATATATATATGGCACAGTCATTATGTGTCTTAGGCTTAAATCCCTGCTAGTGGCAAAATATGATTCATACTTTCACATATGTTAAAGTGCTTATCTTATCATCGCAAGCTACGACGTCATGCTGCCTTATCCAACTGATCTGCTACAGCAGATACAAATCTCTGAATCATAGCACAGCCAGTACATGCAAGGATCTTTCGTGTTATCCAATAATCGACTTATTACAGTTGTATGTGGAGCTTAAATATATAAATTCATAAGAAAATCGAAATACTAAGAGTACTATTATGCACGTAGAAAGTTAATAGAAGGCTGATGGGAGAGATCTTCCATGTGCTGACTATGCTCTGATCAGCAGATTTTTATCTGCTGTAGTGAGCAGCATGACTCTGTAACTTGTGATGCGAGTCCGAGTCACCTGATGTTCTAGATTTTTTTAATAATAGTATTGTAAATACCACGATTAATTGTGAATATATTTACTTAAACTCCACGTACAATTGCAACAAGTTGATTAATGGACGACGAAAGAGATGCTTGTATGTACTGATTGTGCTAAGGCATGCAGATTTTTATCTGCCGTAGTGTATCTTTTGACTAAGGAAGCATAAAATTGCAACTTGTGAAATAAGTTTGAGTCTCCCGATATCCAAAAAAAATTTCATATATATATATATATATATATATATATATATATATATATATATATATATATATATATATATATATATATATATATATATATATATATATATATATACCTAGCCTCATTCCCCCTTGTAAGGGGGGTGGCCGAGCCAAGAAACACGCACTCACCTCGATCAACACATTCCTCAATCCCTTCTCTTAGCGTCTTGGGGCTCAAGGGTTGTCACTTTTCCACTCCTTCCACCCTGCTTAGGTCACCCACAAGGTAGGCGGGCAAGAATATTCTATAATGAGCGCTGACAGCCGCAGCTGGTTTATCCCAACCGCTTCATCACATGATAAATCCCCTTAAGCCCGTCCATCACAGCTCATATATACATACATACATACATACATACATACATACATACATATATATATATATATATATATATATATATATATATATATATATATATATATATATATATATATATGTATATATATATACCTATCTTCAAAAAGGGAAGCAGGGACACGGCTCTGAACTATAGACAAGTTTCCTTGACCATCATAGTTTGCAAAGTTATGGAGAGACTACTAAGGAAACATATCTCTTCACTTGGAATCCTTCAACTTTTTGTCAGTGAGTCAACATGGCTTTAGAGAATGTAGATCAACAGTAACAAACTTATTAGAATTTTATGATGAGGTAAGCCGAATCTTACAGGAAAAAGAGGGCTGGGCAGATTGTATATTCCTAGACTTCCAGAAAGCGTTTGACACTGTTCCACATGCTAGACTTATTAGGAAGCTGCAAGCAATGGCTAGAATAGGTGGAAATGTCTTGGAATGGATAAAAACTTACTTAGAAGGAAGGGAACAGAGGGTTAGAGTAAGACACCCAGTGTCCGAATGGAGAAAAGTTAGTAGTGGAGTTCTACAGGGTTCAGTTTTAGGGCCACTTTTGTTCCTTGTATATGTAAATGACCTACCAGAGTCTGTAAATTCATTCATGAATATGTTTGCAGATGATGCAAAGATAGTGAAGAAAGTAAGAAACGAGAACAATGGTAGAGAACTTCATGAAGATCTAAATAGTCTGCATGAGTAGTCAGAAAAGTGGCTAATGAAATTCAATACTTCAAAATGTAAGGTAATGAGAATGGGTACAAGTGCAAGAAGGCCCATGCTGGACTAATCGGTGGCTGGAGTACAACTTCAAGAAACAGAAAATGAGAGAGATCTAGGAGTAAACATACAGGCAGATTCGTCTCCAGAAATGCATATAAATGGCATAGTAAGGGCAGCATATGCATTCTTATCAAATGTAAGGGTAGCCTACAGTCACATGGACAAGGAAAGGTTCAGAAATATTTATGTAACCTATGTGAGGCCAGAACTCGAATATGCAGCCCCCTTTTGGAATCCGCACTTGAAAAAGCACATAGTTAAGCTTGAAAAAGTTCAAAGACATGCCACGAAACTGGTGCCAGAAATACGCAATGTCAGTTATGATGAGAGGCTGAGGGAAATAGACTTACCATCACTCGAAGCTAGAAGATTGAGGGGGATATGGTGACAGTCTTTAAATTCCTTCATGGTTATGATAGAGTGCATAGGGATCGATTTTTTGATATGGCAGGCTCTAGAACTAGAGGTCATAGTTTGAAGCTTCGTAAGAAAACTTTGCAGGATGTAAGGAAATACTTTTTCAATGTAAGAGTAGTTGATAATTGGAATTCGCTAAGCAAGGAGGTAGTTAATGCTATCTCAATCCATAGTTTTAAGGACAGGTATGATCAGTATCACTAAGTATAAAATGGAACCGATGAGGAGACAGGAAGATACGAGCTTTGTGCTCTTTCCCGTAAACACAGTTAGGTAATTACAATTAGGTAATTACACACACAGAATGAAACACTCAGAGAGTAAATAAGATTTTTGGAGGAAGCAAATAAAGCACAAGGGCAGGCGAGAAAAGAACTAGAAAAACTAATAAAGAAGCTGGAAGGGGAAAAGAGTGAACTAGAAACCAGTATTTCTAAACAAGAAGATAAAAACAAACAGCTGAATGACAACCTAAATGAATTAGATTTTAGTTCACTGCTCTCTTCTGAGAGAGACGAGATTGCAGCTTGGAATGTCCAGATTAAGGAAAACATTGAACAATTTAGAAAAGAGTTCCAGCCATGAAAACTTCCTTTGCTGATGCACTTAAGAGGAATGTGGCAGTAAAAGAGGCTGTAAAGGTGGTGGCACTGGAAAACATACAAACAGTTGAATATAAAGAGACAGTAATCGAAAAAATGAAAGACGTTGTGATGGAAAGGGCAAATCCAATTATTAAACAGGCACTTGATAAAGAGAAGACAGTGGTAATCTCAGGCATAAGCGAATCCCAGGAGCCAACATGGCAGGGGAGACTTGAAGAAAATAAAGCTAGGGTTGTAGACCTGATAAGAAAGCTTGGAGTAGTTTGTAGTCCTGAGGATATTGTAAACATTCACCAACTAGGCAAATATTCGAGGGAAGGAAAGCAGAGACCAACAAAAGTAACCATTGAGAGAGGGGAAACATGTAGGGAAATATTGATGAGAAAAAAAAGTCTAAAAGACTTTCAAGAATTCAAAGAAGTGTTCATTAGATGATACAGAACACAGGAAGAGATGGGAAAGATCAAAAACTTGTTGCAAGAGGCAAGAAGGTTAAATGAGGAAAGAAATGAAGAAGAGAAAAAAAAATTTCATTTCAGAGTTCTTCCAGACAAAGGGGAGATAAAGATAATGACAGAAGATCAGGGGATGGGGCCTCATTAAGATTGTTATACACAAATGCTGATGGATTAGCTGGTAAGGCAGTAGAATTAAAAGATAGGATTCACAACAGAAAGGCAGATATAGTAGCAATTACAGAGACTAAGTTGAGTGAGGACATAAACAGTGTCACAGTTTATGACTGTGCCATATACATATATATATATATATATATATATATATATATATATATATATATATATATATATATATATATATATATATATATATATATATATATATATATATATATATATATATATATATGGCACAGTCATTATGTGTCTTAGGCTTAAATCCCTGCTAGTGGCAAAATATGATTCATACTTTCACATATGTTAAAGTGCTTATCTTATCATCGCAAACTACGACGTCATGCTGCCTTATCCAACTGATCTGCTACAGCAGATACAAATCTCTGAATCATAGCACAGCCAGTACATGCAAGGATCTTTCGTGTTATCCAATAATCGACTTATTACAGTTGTATGTGGAGCTTAAATATATAAATTCATAAGAAAATCGAAATACTAAGAGTACTATTATACACGTAGCAAGTTAATAGAAGGCTGATGAGAGAGATCTTCCATGTACTGACTATGCTCTGATCAGCAGATTTTTATCTGCTGTAGTGAGCAGCATGACTCTGTAAATTGTGATGCAAGTCCGAGTCACCTGATGTTCTAGATTTTTTTAATAATAGTATTGTAAATACCACGATTAATTGTGAATATATTTACTTAAACTCCACGTACAATTGCAACAAGTTGATTAATGGACGACGAAAGAGATGCTTGTATGTACTGATTGTGCTAAGGCGTGCAGATTTTTATCTGCCGTAGTGTATCTTTTGACTAAGGAAGCATAAAATTGCAACTTGTGAAATAAGTTTGAGTCTCCCGATGTCCAAAAAAAATTCATATATATATATATATATATATATATATATATATATATATATATATATATATATATATATATATATATATATACACCTAGCCTCATTCCCCCTTGCAAGGGGAGTGGCCGAGCCAAGAAACACGCACTCACCTCGATCCACACATTCCTCAATCCCTTCTCTTAACGTCTTGGGGCTCAAGGGTTGTCACATTTCCACCCCTTCCACCCTGCTTAGGTCACCCACAAGGTAGGCGGGCAAGGATATTCTATAATGAGCGCTGACAGCCGCAGCTGGTTTATCCCAACCGCTTCATCACATGATAAATCCCCTTAAGCCCGTCCATCACAGCTCATATATACTTACATGCATACATACATACATACATACATACATATATATATATATATATATATATATATATATATATATATATATATATATATATATATATATATATATATATATATATATATATATATATATATATATATATATATATATATATATATATATATTTATATGTATATATATACCTATCTTCAAAAAGGGAAGGAGGGACACGGCTCTGAACTATAGACAAGTTTCCTTGACCATCATAGTTTGCAAAGTTATGGAGAGACTACTAAGGAAACATATCTCTTCACTTGGAATCCTTCAACTTTTTGTCAGTGAGTCAACATGGCTTTAGAGAATGTAGATCAACAGTAACAAACTTATTAGAATTTTATGATGAGGTAAGCCGAATCTTACAGGAAAAAGAGGGCTGGGCAGATTGTATATTCCTAGACTTCCAGAAAGCGTTTGACACTGTTCCACATGGGAGACTTATTAGGAAGCTGCAAGCAATGGCTAGAATAGGTGGAAATGTCTTGGAATGGATAAAAACTTACTTAGAAGGAAGGGAACAGAGGGTTAGAGTAAGACACCCAGTGTCCGAATGGAGAAAAGTTAGTAGTGGGGTTCTACAGGGTTCAGTTTTAGGGCCACTTTTGTTCCTTGTATATGTAAATGACCTACCAGAGTCTGTAAATTCATTCATGAATATGTTTGCAGATGATGCAAAGATAGTGAAGAAAGTAAGAAACGAGAACAATGGTAGAGAACTTCATGAAGATCTAAATAGTCTGCATGAGTAGTCAGAAAAGTGGCTAATGAAATTCAATACTTCAAAATGTAAGGTAATGAGAATGGGTACAAGTGCAAGAAGGCCCATGCTGGACTAATCGGTGGCTGGAGTACAACTTCAAGAAACAGAAAATGAGAGAGATCTAGGAGTAAACATACAGGCAGATTCGTCTCCAGAAATGCATATAAATGGCATAGTAAGGGCAGCATATGCATTCTTATCAAATGTAAGGGTAGCCTACAGTCACATGGACAAGGAAAGGTTCAGAAATATTTATGTAACCTATGTGAGGCCAGAACTCGAATATGCAGCCCCCTTTTGGAATCCGCACTTGAAAAAGCACATAGTTAAGCTTGAAAAAGTTCAAAGACATGCCACGAAACTGGTGCCAGAAATACGCAATGTCAGTTATGATGAGAGGCTGAGGGAATTAGACTTACCATCACTCGAAGCTAGAAGATTGAGGGGGATATGGTGACAGTCTTTAAATTCCTTCATGGTTATGATAGAGTGTATAGGGATCGATTTTTTGATATGGCAGGCTCTAGAACTAGAGGTCATAGTTTGAAACTTCGTAAGAAAACTTTGCAGGATGTAAGGAAATACTTTTTCAGTGTAAGAGTAGTTGATAATTGGAATTCGCTAAGCAAGGAGGTAGTTAATGCTATCTCAATCCATAGTTTTAAGGACAGGTATGATCAGTATCACTAAGTATAAAATGGAACCGATGAGGAGACGGGAAGATACGAGCTTTGTGCTCTTTCCCGTAAACACAGTTAGGTAATTACAATTAGGTAATTACACACACAGAATGAAACACTCAGAGAGGAAATAAGATTTTTGGAGGAAGCAAATAAAGCACAAGGGCAGGCGAGAAAAGAACTAGAAAAACTAATAAAGAAGCTGGAAGGGGAAAAGAGTGAACTAGAAACCAGAATTTCTAAACAAGAAGATAAAAACAAACAGCTGAATGACAACCTAAATGAATTAGATGTTAGTTCACTGCTCTCTTCTGAGAGAGACGAGATTGCAGCTTGGAATGTCCAGATTAAGGAAAACATTGAACAGTTTAGAAAAGAGTTCCAGCCATGAAAACTTCCTTTGCTGATGCACTTAAGAGGAATGTGGCAGTAAAAGAGGCTGTAAAGGTGGTGGCACTGGAAAACATACAAACAGTTGAATATAAAGAGACAGTAATCGAAAAAATGAAAGACGTTGTGATGGAAAGGGCAAATCCAATGATTAAACAGGCACTTGATACAGAGAAGACAGTGGTAATCTCAGGCATAAGCGAATCCCAGGAGCCAACATGGCAGGGGAGACTTGAAGAAAATAAAGCTAGGGTTGTAGACCTGATAAGAAAGCTTGGAGTAGTTTGTAGTCCTGAGGATATTGTAAACATTCACCAACTAGGCAAATATTCGAGGGAAGGAAAGCAGAGACCAACAAAAGTAACCATTGAGAGAGGGGAAACATGTAGGGAAATATTGATGAGAAAAAAAAGTCTAAAAGACTTTCAAGAATTCAATGAAGTGTTCATTAGATGATACAGAACACAGGAAGAGATGGGAAATATCAAAAACTTGTTGCAAGAGGCAAGAAGGTTAAATGAGGAAAGAAATGAAGAAGAGAAAAAAAAATTTCATTTCAGAGTTCTTCCAGACAAAGGGGAGATAAAGATAATGACAGAAGATCAGGGGATGGGGCCTCATTAAGATTGTTATACACAAATGCTGATGGATTAGCTGGTAAGGCAGTAGAATTAAAAGATAGGATTCACAACAGAAAGGCAGATATAGTAGCAATTACAGAGACTAAGTTGAGTGAGGACATAAACAGTGTCACAGTTTTTCCTAAGGGCTTCAGAATATAAAGGGTTGAAAAATCTGAGAAGACTGGTGGAGGGATAGCACTGCTCATAAGTGAAAGAAATCAAGTTAAGGAAATAAACTTGGCTATAGAAAGTGAATTCAAGGAATGTCTTTTTGCTAGCATAAATACTGAGTCAGAGAGCATTATAATAACTGTTGTATATAACCCACCAAGGAACCAACATAGCCTAGAAGTTTATGAGGAAAGTCATATAGGTACTATTGAAGTCATAAACTCAGTTGTTAACATGGCACGGGAGAGAAAATGTAGGATTTTTGATAAAGGGTGGTTTTAATCATAAAGAGATAGATTGGATAAATCATGACCCATACAGTGGTGAGGACTCATTCGGGGCAGGATTCCTAGATTATATACAACGGAATTTCCTACACCAACATGTAATGAAACCAACGAGGGCCAGGGGTGGGGATGAGCCATCACTACTTGATCTAGTATTCACAGATAATGTGTTGGATATTGAAAAAATTGAGTATGAATCACCAATTGGAAAGAGTGACCACTGTGTGTTGTTGATGGAGTATATCATTGAAGATATTCTGCCTGAGAGTAGAGGCACTGAGGACATGAGGAGGAACTATCCAAAAGGAGATTACATCAAAATGAATGAGCTTTTTGCAGTTATTGACTGGAGAACCTTATTTTACAACAAATCTGTACAAGAAATATATGACATCTTTTGTGAGAAATATGGGAAGATAGCAGATTGCCGCTTACCTTTCACCAAAGTATATGCCAGAGAGAAATGGTTCGATAATGAGTGTAAAAGAGCTAAGGAGTGGAGAGACAAATGCTGGAAAAGGCATAGGAGGAGAAAAAACATAAATGCCTGGCAAACCTACAAAAGAGCAAGAAATGACTACCTAAGGAAAAGAAGAGAGGCAGAGAGATACTATGAGAGGGACATCACCAGGAAGGCTAAAGAAAATCCTAAGCTTTTCCACAGCTTTATCAGAGGAAAACTGAAGGTAAAAGAACAGGTTTTAAGGCTTAAGAGAGCGGATGGAAGCATCACTGAGACAGATGAAGAGAACTGCAAAGAATTGAACAAGAAGTTTCAGTCAGTATTTTCAGTAGAAAATGCACCACCCCCTCATATTGCAGAGATAGAAGCTCACGGGCCGGTATTAGAGAACGTCAACCTTACAGCCACAGAGGTATGCAAAGCGCTGATGGAGTTAGATGTTCATAAAGCTACAGGTCCTGATGATATATCCCCGAACTGTGGGCCAAAAGGGAAGGTTCGCTCATCCTCAAGGGAGAACATCAAAAAAGATATATCCCCTCATGTACTTAAAAAATGCACAAACTCAATATCAGTGGCAATAAATATCATATTTAAAAAGTCACTGGAGTCAGGGGAGATTCCAAGATACTGGAAACAAGCAAACGTGATACCTATCTTCAAAAAGGGAAGGAGGGATATGGCTCTGAACTATAGACCAGTTTCCTTGACCAGCATAGTTTGCCAAGTTATGGAGACACTACTAAGGAAACATATCTCTCTTCACTTGGAATCCTTCAACTTTTTGTCAGTGAGGCAACATGGCTTCAGAGAAGGTAGATCAACAGTAACAAACTTATTAGAATTTTATGATGAGGTAAGCCGAATCTCACAGGAAAGAGATGGCTGGGCAGATTGTATATTCCTAGACTTCCAGAAAGCGTTTGACACTGTTCCACATGGGAGACTTATTAGGAAGCTGCAAGCAATGGCTAGAATAGGTGGAAATGTCTTGGAATGGATAAAAACTTATTTAGAAGGAAGGGAACAGAGGGTTAGAGTAAGAAACTCAGTGTCTGAATGGAGAAGAGTTTAGTAGTGGAGTTCCACAGGGTTCAGTTTTAGGGCCACTTTTGTTCCTTGTATATGTAAATAACCTACCAGAGTCTGTAAATTCATTCATGAATATGTTTGCAGATGATGCAAAGATTGTGAAGTAAGTAGGAAACGAGAACAATGGTAGAGAACTTCAGGAAAATATAAATAGTCTGCATGAGTAGTCAGAAAAGTGGCTAATGAAATTCAATACTTCAAAATGTAAGGTAATGAGAATGGGTACAAGTGCAAGAAGGCCCAAGCTTGACTACTCAGTGGTTGGAGTGCAACTTCAAGAGACAGAAAATGAGAGAGATCCAGGAGTAAAAATACAGGCAGATTTGTCTCCAGAAATACATATAAATGGCATAGTAAGGGCAGCATATGCCTTCTTATCAAATGTAAGGGTAGCCTTCAGGCACATGGACAAGGAAATGCTCAGAAATATTTATGTAACCTATGTGAGGCCAAAACTCGAATATGCAGCCCCCTTTTGGAATCCGCACTTGAAAAAGCACATAGATTAGCTTGAAAAAGTTCAGAGACATGCCACGAAACTGGTGCCAGAAATACATAATCTCAGTTATGATGAGAGGCTGAGGGAATTAGACTTACCATCACTCGAAGCTAGAAGATTGAGGGGGGATATGGTGACAGTCTTTAAATTCCTTCATGGTTTTGATAGAGTGGATAGGGATCGATATTTTAATATGGCAGGCTCTAGAACTAGAGGTCATAGTTCGAAGCTTCGTAAGAAAACTTGTTTGCAGGATGTAAGGAAATATTTTTTCAGTGTAAGAGTAGTTGATAATTGGAATTCGCTAAGCGAGGAGGTAGTTAATGCTATCTCAATCCATAGTTTTAAGGACAGGTATGATAAGTATCACTAAGTCTAAAATGGAACCGATGAGGAGACGGGAAGAACATAAAAATGAAGCCATCTCTGTCCCAAACCTCTCCCACCCATGGGTCGGGAGAAGTGGTAGTCATCAGGGGACTTAAACAGAGAATCAAGAAGTTGGAGGAAATGGTTATAAGCCTTGATGATAAAATTCGGAATATGGATGGAGAAATGAAAGAGAATGAAACACTCAGAGAACAAATAAGATCTTTGGAGGAAGCAAATAAAGCACAAGGGCAGGAGAGAAAGGAACTAGAAAAAAGAATAAAGAAGCTGGAAGGGGAAAAGAGTCAACTAGAATCTAGAATTTCTAAACAAGAAGATAAAAACAAACAGCTGAATGACAACCTAAAGGAATTAGATGTTAGTTCACTGCTCTCTTCTGAGAGAGACGAGATTGCTGCTTGGAATGTCCAGATTAAGGAAAACATTGAACAGTTCAGAAAAGAGTTCCAGGAGCTGAATATGGAAAATGATGCCATGAAAACGTCCTTTGCTGATGCACTAAAGGGGAATGTGGCAGTAAAAGAGGCTGTAAAGGTGGTGGCACTGGAAAACATACAAACAGTTGACTATAAAGAGACAGTAATCGAAAAAATGAAAGACGTTGTGATGGAAAGGGCAAACCCACTCATCAGACAGGCACTTGATAAGGAGAAGACAGTGGTAATCTCAGGCATAAGTGAATCCCAGGAGCCAACATGGCAGGGGAGACTTGAAGAAAATAAAGCTAAGGTTGTAGACCTGATAAGAAAGCTTGGAGTAGTATGTGGTCCTGAGGATATTGTAAACATACACCAACTAGGTAAATATTCGAGGGAAGGAAAGCCGAGACCAACAAAAGTAACCTTTGAGAGAGGGGAAACATGTAGGGAAATATTGTTGAGAGAAAAAAGTCTAAAAGACCTTCAAGAATGCAAAGAAGTGTTCATTAGACGATACAGAACACAGGAAGAGATGGGAAAGATCAAAAACTTGTTGCAAGAGGCAAGAAGGTTAAATGATGAGAGAAATGAAGAAGAGAAGAAAAATTTTCGTTACAGAATACTTCCAGACAAAGGGGAGATAAAGAAGATAATGACAGAAGATCAGGGGATGGGGCCTCATTAAGATTGTTATACACAAATGCTGATGGATTAGCTGGTAAGGCAGTAGAATTAAAAGATAGGATTCACAACAGTAAGGCAGATATAGTAGCAATTACAGAGACTAAGTTGAGTGAGGACATAAACAGTGTCACAGTTTTTCCTAAGGGCTTCAGAATACTAAGGGTTGAAAGATCTGAGAGGACTGGTGGAGGGATAGCACTGCTCATAAGTGAGAGGATTCAAGTTGAAGAAATAAACTTGGCTATAGAAAGTGAGTTCAGGGAATTTCTTGTTGCTCGCATAAATACTGGGTCAGAGAGCATTATAATAACTGTTGTATACAACCCACCAAGGAACCAAAATAGGCTTGAAATTTATGAGGAAAGTCATATAGGTACTATTGAAGTCATAAACTCAGTTGTTAACATGGCACGGGAGAAAAAATGTAGGATTTTGATTATGGGAGACTTTAATCATAAAGAGATAGATTGGATAAATCTTGACCCACACAGTGGTGAGGACTCATTTGGGGCAAGATTCCTAGATTGTGTACAAGGGAATTTCCTACACCAACATGTAATGGAACCAACAAGAGCCAGGGGTGGGGATGAGCCATCACTACTTGATCTAGTGTTCACAGATAATGCGTTGGATATTGAAAATATTGAGTATGAACCACCAATTGGAAAGAGTGACCACTGTGTGTTGTTGATGGAGTATATCATTGAAGACATTCTTCCTGAGGGTAGAGGCACTGAGGACATGAGGAGGAACTATCCGAAAGGAGATTACATCAAAATGAATGAGCTTTTTGCAGTTATTGACAGGAGAACCTTATTTTACAACAAATCTGTACAAGAAATGTATGACATCTTTTGTGAGAAATATGGGAAGATAGTAGATTGCTGCATACCTGTCACCAAAGTCGGTGTAATTCATGCCAGAGAGAAATGGTTCGATAATGGGTGTAAAAGAGCTAAGGAGTGGAGAGACAAATGCTGGAAAAGGTATAGGGGGAGAAAAAACATAAATGCCTGGCAAACCTACAAAAGAGCAAGAAATGACTACCTAAGTAAAAGGAGAGAGGCAGAGAGAGATTATGAGAGGGACATCACCAGGAAGGCTAAAGAAAATCCCAAGCTTTTCCACAGCTTTATCAGAGGAAAACTGAAGGTAAAAGAACAGGTTTTAAGGCTAAAGAGAGCGGATGGAAGCATCACTGAGACGGACGAAGAGATCTGCAAAGAATTGAACAAGGAGTTTCAGTCAGTATTTACAGTAGAAAATACCCCACCCCCTCAGATTGCAGTGATAGAAGCTCAAGGGCCGGTATTAGAGAACATCAACCTTACAGCCACAGAGGTATGCAAAGCGCTGATGGATTTAGATGTTCATAAAGCTACAGGTCCTGATGACATATCCCCTCATATGCTTAAAAAATGCGCAAATACAATATCAGTGGCACTAAGTATCATATTTAAGGAGTCACTGGAGTCGGGGGAGATTCCAAGATGCTGGAAACAAGCAAATGTGATACCTATCTTCAAAAAGGGAAGGAGGGATACGGCTCTGAACTATAGACCAGTTTCCTTGACCAGCATAGTTTGCAAACTTATGGAGAAACTACTAAGGAAACATATCTCTCTTCACTTGGAATCCTTCAACTTTTTGTCAGTGAGGCAACATGGCTTCAGAGAAGGAAGATCAACAGTAATAAACTTATTAGAATTTTATGATGAGGTAAGCCAAATCTTACAGGAAAGAGAGGGATGGGCAGATTGCATATTCCTAGACTTCCAGAAAGCGTTTGACACTGTTCCACATGGGAGACTTATTAGGAAGCTGCAATCAATGGCTAGAATAGGTGGAAATGTCTTGGAATGGATAAAAACTTACTTAGAAGGAAGGGAACAGAGGGTTAGAGTAAGACACTCAGTGTCTGAATGGAGAAGAGTTAGTAGTGGAGTTCCACAGGGTTCAGTTTTAGGGCCACTTTTGTTCCTTGTATATGTAAATGACCTACCAGAGTCTGTAAATTCATTCATAAATATGTTTGCAGATGATGCAAAGATTGTGAAGAAAGTAAAAAAACGAGAACAATGGTAGAGAACTTCAGGAGGATCTAAATAATCTGCATGAGTGGTCAGAAAAGTGGCTAATGAAATTCAATACCTCAAAATGTAAGGTAATGAGAATGGGTACAAGTGCAAGAAGGCCCAAGCTTGACTACTCGGTGGCTGGAGTACAACTTCAAGAGACAGAAAATGAGAGAGATCTAGGAGTAAACATACTGGCAGATTTGTCTCCAGAAATACATATAAATGGCGTAGTAAGGGCAGCATATGCATTCTTATCAAATGTAAGGGTAGCCTTCAGGCACATGGACAAGGAAATGTTCAGAAATATTTATGTAACCTATGTGAGGCCAAAACTCGAATATGCAGCCCCCTTTTGGAATCCGCACTTGAAAAAGCACATAGCTAAGCTTGAAAAAGTTCAAAGACATGCCACGAAACTGGTGCCAGAAATATGCAATCTCGGGTATGATGAGAGGCTGAGGGAATTATACTTGCCATCACTCGAAGCTAGAAGAGTAAGGGGGGATATGGTGACAGTCTTTAAATTCCTTCATGGTTATGATAGAGTGGATAGGGATCGATATTTCGATATGGCTGGCTCTAGAACTAGAGGTCATAGTTTGAAGCTTCGTAAGAAAACTTGTTTGCAGGATGTAAGGAAATACTTTTTCAGTGTAAGAGTAGTTGATAATTGGAATTGGCTAAGCGAGGAGGTAGTTAATGCTATCTCAATCCATAGTTTTAAGGACAGGTACGATAAGTATCACTAAGTCTAAAAATGGAACCGATCAGGAGACGGGAAGATACGAGCTTTGGGCTCTTTCCCGTAAACACAATTAGGTAATCACAATTAGGTAATCACACACACACACATATATATATATATATATATATATATATATATATATATATATATATAAATATATATATATATATATATATATATATATATATATATATATATATATTTATATATATATATATATATATATATATATATATATATATATATATATATATATATATATACATATGTATATATATATATATATATATATATATATATATATATATATATATATATATATATATATATATATATATATATATATATATATATATATATATATATATATATATAGATAATGGCAATTCTTTGGCAAAAATGTTTAAAACTAATTCCTCCCGCTGCTGGAAAACACTTATTTTGTTAAAAATCACGGAAATATATTTAAGGTTGATCATTAATTATAAGCAGAACAAGAGGAGGCGATTGTACACTCGAGAGACGCCAGACACCATCGAATTCTCAAGTGAGCTACGACGTTATATAAATGATTAGTTTCCCCTTTTAAGGTACTTAACTAACCTAACCGAACTTAACCTAACCTAGGTTAGGTTAGATAACTTAAGTAATATATACGTTAACAGGGTAACTTTCGGTGTTTATACAGTAGTGTGGCTGCTTTGATAACGGAGTAACTTCTCTCATCTCTGGGGTAAACATCCCCCCCTTCCCTCCGGTTCTGCTTGTTTTCAATAAATATGTTTGGGTGATTATCACCAAAGTAAATGTTTTCCAGGAGTGGGTGATGGAAGATTTTGACATACATAAATTACTATTAGATGAGGAATAAATACTAGCTATTGGTATGGAAGGGCATATAGAACGAATATATATATATATATATATATATATATATATATATATATATATATATATATATATATATATATATATATATATATATATATATATATATATATATATATATATATATATGTATATGTATATATATATATATATATATATATATATATATATATATATATATATATATATATATATATATATATATATATATATATATATATATATATATATATATATATATATATATATATATATATATATATATATATATATATATATATATATATATATATATATAGTATATATATATATATATATATATATATATATATATATATATATATATATATATATATATATATATATATATATATATATATATATATATATATATATAAATATATATAAATATATATATATATATATATATATATATATATATATATATATATATATATATATATATATATATATATATATATATATATATATATATATATATATATATATATATATATATATATATATATATATACATATATATATATATATATATATATATATATATATATATATATATATATATATATATATATATATATATATATATATATATATATATATATATATATATATAGATAGATAGATAGATAGATAGATAGATAGCTGGATAGATAGATAGATAGATAGATAGATAGATTGATAGATAGATAGATAGATAGATAGACTTGAACTGGGAGTGCCAAGATGCTACCAACTACACAAATGACGGCATAAAAAGAAGAAGAAAAAACCTCACCGTTAAGTGATAAGTTAGGGAATGTTCGCATTCTACCGAAGGCGTACATTCATTTCACAGTTTCTTCCCAAGCTGTGTAATGTTTTCACATGTAATTCAAGTTCTTTCAAAATAGACATCAATAGTGATCAAACAAACACAT
Source organism: Halocaridina rubra (assembly GCA_037179515.1). NCBI lineage: Eukaryota > Metazoa > Arthropoda > Malacostraca > Decapoda > Atyidae > Halocaridina > Halocaridina rubra. The sequence continues at coordinate 66,396 of JAXCGZ010004157.1, forward strand.
TATTATATGTGAAAACATATAACGTTTACTGTCACTAATGTGATAAATACAACAGACATACAAATAAAAATAAGTATTTTAGTTACTCATAGAATAAAATTCGTTTTCAGTGAGTAACAATGGCTCAGTTTCTGTAATTAAAAAACATTTTGGGGGCAGCTAATGTATTACTTGCTAATGGGAAAAAATACTACTACTACTACTACTACTACTACTACTACTACTACTACTACTACTACTACTACTAATAATAATAATAATAATAATAATAATAATAATAATAATAATAATAATAATAATAATAATAATAATAATAGTAATGATAATAATAATAATAATAATAATAATAATAATAATAATAATAATAATAATAATTATAATAATAATAATAATAATAATAATAATAATAATAATAATAATAATAATAATAATAATAATAATAGTGGGTTAAGGTCCAGTATAACTCCGGCGCCTCAATTCTACCCTCCTCAATAAGGTAAAGTGTCTTTGCGTTGACATATTTGTACTAACCTAACCTAAGGTTAGGTTAGGTTTAGGTTAGGTTAGGTTAGCTTAGGCTTAGGTTAAGTTAAGTTAGGTTAGTACAAATATGCCAATGCGAAGTAAGTTTACCTTATTGAGGAGGGTAGAATTAAGGCACCGAAGTTATACTGGAGCTTTATCTATCTCTATCTACCTTGGCTGTCTCCCCCAATTGGGGGGTAGTCGACAAAAACAACAATAAAGGGATTACTTTGCTCTATGGCAATGACGAGGGAGCTAGCGCCTGTTCAGATGGCACTGCTGGAGTACCACAGACCACCCTCCCGGCTCTTCCAAAACCAGTATCGCTTCATAACTGCCAACTCCCCTACTGCCCCTACCTGTAACATGCAGCCCCGTGGTAACAGCAGATGCCCATCAGAGCTGCGTCACAATCGCTCGCCAATCATTCCTATTCCTAGCACGCTCACTTGCTTCTCTCACATCCATCCTCCTAGGCCTCCCTCTAGCATTTCTCCCATCAACTCTCGCATTCATCACCGTTTTCAGCAGTCTTTCATCATCCATCCTTTCCACATGGCCAAACTATCTCAGAACATTCATATCTACTTTGTCTGCAATTTCTCTCCTCACACCCGTTCTTGCTCTCACCACTTCATTCCTAACCCTATCCAGCCGAGATACACCAATAATATTCCTCAGGCATTTCTTCTCAAACACATTTAGTTTCCACCTCTCACTTGCTTTCATACCCCATAACTCTGATCCATACATCACAGTTGGCACAACCACTTTCTCATACAAAACTTTCTTAACATTCATTTCCAATCCTCTATTCTCCATCACTCCTTTCAACGCACCCAACACTTTACATCCTTCATTCACTCTGTGACATACATCAGCTTCCACTCCTCCATTTGCAGCTATAACCGAGCCTAAATACTTAAACTGATCAATTTCCTGAAGTGTCTCTCCATTCAACAAAACATTCAATCCAGCGCCATCCTCATTTCTTGTACACCTCATAACCTTACTCTTTCCCACATTCACTCGCAACTTCCTTCTCTCACACACCATTCCAAATTCTGACACTAACTGACACAGCTTCTCCTCTGAGTCTGCCACCACCACAGTATCATCTTCAAACAGCAACTGATTCAACTCCCACTCGTTATCATCCCCACACTTCTGTCTCAGTCCCACACTCACTGGAAACCACTCACTCACTTCAGTCCCTGCCCTAACACAAGCTTTACTGCCCTCATACAAACTCTTCAGTGCATGCAACAATTTACCATCAATTCCATATAATCTCAAAACATTCCACATTGCCTCTCTATCAACTCTATCTTACGCTTTCTCCAGATCCAAATATGCAAAATACACATCCTTACCCTTTGCTAAATATTTCTCACATAACTGCCTAACTATAAAAATCTGATCTATTCAACCTCTACCTCTCCTAAAACCACTCTGCACTTCCGCAATCACATTTTCCGTCTTATCCCTAATCCTATTAACCATTATCCTACCATACACTTTTCCTACCACACTCAACAAACTTATACCCCTAAAATTACTGCATTCATACACATCTCCCTTACCTCTGCATAGGGGCACTATACAAGAAATCACCCATTCCACTGGCACCATTGACAACATAAAGCATATATTAAACACTCTGGAGTTTTATCATAATAATAATAATAATAATAATAATAATAATAATAATAATAATAATAATAATAATAATAATAATAATAATAATAATAATAATAATAATAATAATAATTATAATAATATTAATAATAATAATAATAATAATAATAATAATAATAATAATAATAATAATAATAATAACAATAATAATAATAATAATAATAATAATAATAATAATAATAATAATAATAATAATAATAATAATAATAATAATAATAATAAGAATAATATTAATAGTAGTAACAATAATAATAATAATAATATTACGGCTAAAACTACACAACTATTACCACTACTACAATTGTGATCGGTTTTACGTCACGGACTCCCTTTTCTACTAAGGGCTAGACGGTAACTTCTTCCATAAGACTATGTTTTAGGTAGGTGCTATCGTTACCCTGAGTGAATGCCCTCTCTAACTTCAGACCTTGGCGGGCCGTGAGCCACAGACTTGAAGACTCAGAGTAACGAAAGTTATCACTCTGCCACGGTGACCACACATGTACTACTACAACAAATATTAATAAGAAGAATTAATGTTTAATATTAATTTTTATTGCAAAGGGGTATTACATTTAGCCAATGTAACAGATATATGAAAATATAAAAGATAGAAAGAAATAAAGATAGAAGAAGAAAGAAGAAGAAGAAGAAGAAGAAGAAGAAGAAGAAGAAGAAGAAGAAGAAGAAGAAGAAGAAGAAGAAGAAGAAGAAGAAGAAGAAGAAGAAGAAGAAGAAGAAGAAGATAATGATGATGATGACAAAGAAAAAACAGAAGAAGAAGAAGAAGAAGAAGAAGAAGAAGAAGAAGAAGAAGAAGAAGAAGAAGAAGAAGAAGAAGAAGAAGAAGAAGAAGAAGAAGAAGAAGAAGAAGAAGAAGAAGAAGAAGAAGAAGATAATGATGAGGATGATGACAAAGAAAAAACAGAAGAAGAAGAAGAAGAAGAAGAAGAAGAAGAAGAAGAAGAAGAAGAAGAAGAAGAAGAAGAAGAAGAAGAAGAAGAAGAAGAAGAAGAAGATAATGATGATGATGACAAAGAAAAAACAGAAGAAGAAGAAGAAGAAGAAGAAGAAGAAGAAGAAGAAGAAGAAGAAGAAGAAGAAGAAGAAGAAGAAGAAGAAGAAGAAGAAGAAGAAGAAGAAGAAGAAGAAGAAGAAGAAGAACTTTGCTATCAGTACTACTTTCATCGCTGCTCTGATGAATTGGCGGGTTGCATCCCTATCACGCTGGCGAGTAACACACACCAAGCGGCCTTGTCACACAATTATTGTGTGGATGTTTGTAGCTCCCGGGTTGGTCTGTGTTGTGATTGCTTTTTTCCTTTCACCTCGAGACTCTGGAACTCTCTTTCTCCTTCAGTCTCCCCTAACTCATATGATCTATCTTCCTTCAAAAAATTGCTCTACCATCATCTCAGGGCATAATACTGCCATATTTCGTGGTCTTCACTACCTTGACTATTCTTTCAGCCTATCCCCCCCCTATTTTTTTACTGTTAATTATTATTTTATTTCTGCCTTGTCTTTTAACAGCTACTTTTCCATTTTTTTTCCCGGTCACGATGCAGGCGATTTCCTTTGCTCGTCCTGATGTTAGACAAAAAAAAAAAAAAAAAGAAGAAGCATCGGTATTAATTTTTAGACGTCAATCTTTTGTATTTCCATAAAAGTTTATATTATTATTATCATTATTATTATTATTATTATTATTATTATTATTATTATTATTATTATTATTATTATTATTATTATTATTAATATTATTATTTTCATTATCATTATTATTATTATTATTATTATTATTATTATTATTATTATTATTATTATTAATTTATTATTATTATTATTATTATTATTATTATTATTATTATTATTATTATTATTATTATTATTATTATTATTGTTATTATCATTATTATTATTATTATTAGTAGTAGTATTAGTATTATTATTATTATTATTATTATTATTATTATTATTACTTAAAGTAATACCACTACTGATACTAACTACCACATATACTACTAATACTACTAGTACTACTACTACTACTAGTCCTGTTGCAAGTTTACTACTACTACTACTAGTAGTAGTAGTAATAGTATTAATGATAACAATAATAATAATAATAATGATAATATTAATAATAATAATAATAATAATAATAATAATAATAATAATAATAATAATAATAATAATAATAATAATAATAATAATAATAATAATAATAATAATAATAGTGATAATAATAATAATAGTAATCACAATTAGGTAATCACATGGCCTCATTCCCCCTTGTAAGGAGGGTGTCTGACCAAAGAAAGACGCATTCACTAAGATCCACACATACCTCAATCACTCTTCTTAGCTCCTTGGGGATAAAGAGTTGCCACGCTTCTCCCCCTTCCACTCTGCTTGGGTTATCCACAAAGTAGGTGGGTGAGGATATTCTACAATGAGGACCGACAGCCGCAGCTGGTTTACCCCCCCCCTCGCCTCATCACATGGAAACCCTCCTCACACCCGTCTTTCATAGTTCCCTGAGCTAGCAGGTACGAGAAATCCTTTTGGCCAGTGTCACCTATATACAATCTTCTTCCACTCATTCCTATCTCTTGCATGTACTCTTCCCTGCTCCACCGGCATTCCACATTCTTTCAATGCCATTTTCACTCCATCCATCCGCTTCATTCTAGGTCTCCCTCTTGACCTAACTCCAATCACTTCTTCACTCCGCACTCTCTCTACTTTTAGTTCGTCACTCATCCTTTCCATGTGTTCAAACCAACTCAACACACTCTGATCTAACCTATCCAACAGCTTCCATTCAACACCCGTTCTCTGCCTGATATCTCCACTTCTTACTCTATCTATTCTAAAAACACCAATCATACTTCGCAAGCGACTCATCTCAATTACATTCAACTTGTTCCTTTCACCCTCTTGCATTCAAAATCTCTGCTCCACACAATGCTGTTGGCACAATCACACCTTCGTATATCCTTCTATTTGCATTCATTCCCAAGTATCTATTTCTCATTACACTTTTCAACCCACCTAAACATTTACTTGCTTATTTCATTCCATGACTTATCTCTGCATCCTCTCCTCCACTCTTTGAAACATGCGACCCCTGATACTTAAAGCTTTTAACTTCTTCAAGGAACTCCCCACTCACTCCTGCATTCAGTCTGCCAACATTAACACTCCTATGCATCTCATGACTTTACTTTTACCAATATTCACCAGCAACTTCCTTCTTTCACACACCCTAATACACTCAATCACCAAATGATTCAGTTCATTGTCAGAATCAGCCACTAGTACAGTTTCATCCGGAAAAAGTAACTGATTCAATTTCCACAACCTTCCATCCTCACCTAATAATTCCAAACATCTGTCTAATGTTCTCTCATTAATTTCCCTTACCAGTCCATGGATATACACACTGTACAACCATGGCGTCATTACACAATCTTGATATTACCCTACATTCACCTCAAACCAATCACTTATAGCATTCCCAAGTCACACATGCTCAACAATTCATGTGAAAACTCTTCACTGCATTCAACAAACTTTCACTTATTCCATGTAGTCGCAACACACTCCACAACCCCTCCCTATCTACCCTGTCATACGTTTTCCCTAAGCCCTTAAAAGCCCGAAAATGGTCCTTACCTTTCACCAAGAACTTCTCACACATCTGTCTTACCACAAACACCTGATCCACTCATCCTCTTCCTCTCCTGAATCCACACTGTTCTTCCCCAATCAATCTCTCAGTACCTTTCTTAATTCTTTCAATTAACACTCTTCCATATACCTTACCAACTACACTCAACAAATTCCTTTAAAACTACTATACTCATATTTATCTTCTTTCCCTCTGTAAAGTGGAACTACATATTCACTCCTCCAATCAACTTGGACCCTCCCTTTCCTGAGATATACATTCAACAACCTAACCATCCATTCTACTAATGCCTCTCCACCTATTGACACACATGCAACTGGACATCCATCTATCCCTGGTGCTTCAACTGCTTTCATTGCTCTCAAAGCCAAATGTACCTCCTCTTTTGTTATTTCTCTATAATTCTCACCACTTAATATTGGCTTTCTCCATTCGCTTCCCACAGCCACAATCTCTCCCTCTCTATAATCTTCCTTATTCAACAGGTTCTTGAAATATTCAGTCAATGCTCTCATTTTTATTTCATCTACTAGCAATTACCCATCTGCTCCTTTCCCCCTCTCCTCCCTACCACATTCACCTTTCCTCAGTCTCTTCACTTCCCTTCAAAGTATATTTGCATTTCTTTCGAAATTAGACAAGCATCTACCCCACCTTACATCTGCTTCTCTCTTTGCCTGCCTCACCACGTGCTTCACTAAACTCTTCTTTGCACAATGCCCTTCATACGCCTCTACATTACCCGCCTGCAACCATACCTAAAATGCCTGCTTATTTTCAGCCACTACTGCACTCAACTGCCCATTCCACTAATCACTACCTTTCCTTCTACTTCCACCAGTTAGTCTCTTTCAGCACATTGCTTCGGCACACTATATAACTTTCTTCTTGAAACACCCCTAGTCTCCTTCCACTCCTTCCTCCACTTTCTCTCTCACTACATTTCACATATTTCCCAGACTAGCCTTATATCCACAGTCTTTCTCTTTCTTATACAATTCATTCACTTTCAGTACCTCTCATCCCCTCTCACCTCTCCTCTTTCTCTACTTTTCTCCCACTCTCACTCAGCTTTTCACTAAATAACGAGCAGATATTTCACCATTAGCTCCTCTCAGTATATTCACATCCAATTCTCTTCTAGTCACCCACAACAACTCTTCCATTTTAAAGTCTGACCCATGTATATTTGTACACATCCTTCTTTTTAAATACAGTATTAACAATTAACACCTCTTTCTCTCTCCATACACATTTCTATCATTTTCTCTTCCTAATTACACCATCCACTGGCCCATTCCCTACTCTAGCATTCAAATCTCGTATCAACACCACATTCACATTCATTCCCAAGTCTTCCACACACTCGTTCAATTTCATCCAAAATTCTTCTCTTTTACCTCGCTTCTATCACTGCTAGGGCCATATGCGCTCATAAATGTCCAAACCTCTCATCCCAGCCTCATATTAGCCACTCTTTTTCGAGATGATACTTCCCTCCATCCCACCACACACTTATTTATCTCTGCACTTACTAAAAGAGCCACTCTTCCTCCCCCTCTCTCTACTCCAGACACCCTACTTACCATACTCTCAAATGCCACTTCACCATTCCCTTTTATCATACTTTTGCTTTGTTTCCTCAAACATACTCCCTATCACCTCCCTCTTACTTTCATTTACACCACAACCACACATATTCAGAGACCCAATTACTAGGTTCTGGCTGGATTTCTCCTGCCAGAATACACCCGCATTTCTTGGTCACTCGTAGGCTGAAAAATACAGAGGAGGGGACTCCCAGCCACCCCACCCCACCCCATTTAGTCGACTTTTAAGAGTCGCAGGGGAATACCGATGTCTACCTGCCTTGCAAACCGGACTTTGTATTCTTTTGCACGAGAACCCAATGGCAGCATCAACGGACGGAACAGAGATGTGAATAGATTGGAGGAGGAGGGATATCCTTCCGGGACAGAGGGGAATGGAGAAGATGCTCCGCACTGAACACTCTAAAAAGCCTACCTGTGGGAGGAAAGAAGGAAAGAAAGAAAGAAAGAATAATAATAATAATAATAATAATAATAATAATAATAATAATAATAATAATAATAAAAATAATAATAATAATAATAATAATAATAATAATAATAATAATAATAATAATAATGATTATAATAATCATAATAATAATAATAATAATAATAATGATAATAAAAATAATAATAATAATAATAATAATAATAATAATAATAATAATAATAATAATAATAATAATAATAATAACAATAATAATAATAACAATTATAATAATAATAATAATAATAATAATAATAATAATAATAATAATAATATTAATTATTATTATTATTATTATTATTATTATTATTATTATTATTATTATTATTATTATTATTATTATTATTATTATTATTATTATTATTATTATTATTATTATTATTATCATTATTATTATTATTATTATTATTATTATCATTATTATTATTATTATTATTATTATTATTATTATTATTATTATTATTATGTGTCGTGTTTAAACATAATCAAAGTATTAATTTATTCATATGAATAGATGCATGTATGTATATACGTATGGACGTATATATGTTTGTATTCATATTACTAATGATCAGGATGATAAATATATCTGTCCTACAGCTCAGCAAATCCCCATCAAAAGCAAAAAAATAAAAAATAAATAAATAAATAAAATTATATGAATAAATAATAAAGAAATAATTATATTAATAAATTCAATTATTGAATATAATTGTCAACACAATAATTTAATAAATCACTAAATAATTGAAAAATCTAATTAACTAATAAAAATATCTGTCTATATAAATATTGGTCAGAATTTAATTCCTCCGAGCATAGATGGATATGCACGCCACACACACACACACACACACACACACACACACACACACACACACACACACACACACACACATATACACAAATGCAAAGTGCTCTATACAGATAGATAGACAGAGATATAGACACATGAGTAGACATACATACATATATACTGTACTATATATATATATATATATATATATATATATATATATATATATATATATATATATATATATATAGATAGATAGATAGATAGATAGATAGATAGATAGATAGATAGATAGATAGATAGATAGATAGCCAGATATAAAGAGATGAATATAGCAACAAAGCTGTAATAGACATACA
>JAXCGZ010004158.1:0-5000 GCA_037179515.1 Halocaridina rubra
ACGTCAATATATACACACAGGTATACCTCGGCTTAAGTCGTTTCGAGTTAAGTCGTTCTCGATTATATGTCGGTTTTCAAAAAAATATATGGAAAAATAAAAAAAATATATAAATAAAGTTTACGTCATTATAATCAACTTTACATCTGTCCGCTACAAATATTGAAATCATAATATCACTAGAAAACCATTAAAAGCACATGAAATCATGTTACTGTACAATAAATAAAAACAAAAGAACATAAAATCATGTTATTGTACAAAAAATAAGAATAAAAGCATATAAAATCTTTACAAAATACATACAGTAGGTCCAATATCTACCGTTAGGCGTCGTCACTAGTCATTCCGCGAAACCGCTATTGTTTTGAATTGATTAGTTTATGAACGGTATACATCTGTTTATCGGCTACTCTCATTCTCATTCATTTGTGACCTTATATTTTGCCCCCATGGCACCTAAGAAAATTCCTAGTGCAAGTGCTAAGAGTCAAGCTATAAAGCTGGACGATAAACTGGCTATGATCGGATATTATAAAGAAAATTGAAAAAATGCATTAAGAACAAACAGCAAAGTTATTTTTAATATAATATTGTCAGGGAAGTAGCGTGTGAGGGTGCATCAGTTGATACGGAAGTAGCAAAACGTTTGCCGATAGAGGTTCATTCATAGGCTGCCAGGTACAAGGAAATTTCCTCGTTTTAGGGAAATTCAGGTGGGTACAGGGAAACAGTTAAGAAACTTGAAAATTCACTAAAATCTAGGGAAAATCCAAAAAAGAAAGAGGGAAATTCTAGGGAAATTCTGGAGAACTAGCTATTATTATTCTAATTCTTTATATTTTTACTCTGTGTGGTAAATGAGATGAAGAAACTGAAATGTATATAACCTTGTATATGTATCTATAACGGGGATATTTTGAGCCAAATAGGGTAATTTAGTAAGCAAATCTAGGGAATTTTTGACAACTTGACCTAGCAGCACTGGTTCGTTCTCACGCATCCTACCCCTCTTCTACCACTTAATGCAATCGGATATCATGAAGAAAATTGAAGAAAAGCATTAAGAACAAACAGCAAAGTTATTTTTAATATAATATTGTCAGGGAAATAGCGTGTGGGGGTGCATCAGCTGATACGGAAGTAGCAAAACGTTTGCTGATAGAGGTTCGTTCTCCCGCATCCTACTCCTACTTCTACCGCTTAATGCAATCGGATATTATGAAGAAAATTGAATAAAAGCATTATGAGCAAACAGCAAACATATTTTTAATATAATATCGTCAGGTCAGGGAAATAGCGTGTGAGGGCGCATCAGCTGATACGGAAGTAGCAAAACGCTGCCGATAGAGGTTCGTTCTCCCGCATCCTACTCCTCTTCTACAGCTTAATGCGATCGGATATTATGAAAAAAATTGAAAAAAAGCATTAAGAACAATCAACAAACATATTTTTAATATAATATTGTCAGGGAAATAGCGTGTGCGGGCGCATCAGCTGATACGGAAGTGTGACAAAACGTATGCATCCTCGTCCTCACTGTCACCATCAGTGTTGCCAGAATACATAAATGAGAGAAATGATAAATATAAAAAACATACATGAAAGCTGGTAAGTTATTTCAAGTATCTTAAAGATGAAGTACATTTTTATTTAAATTACAGTACTACCATCTTGTAATTAATATATATCTTAAAATGTACCATACACTTGAAAATAAAAACATCCGCTCTATCTGGCAACACTGGCCACCATGCTAAGCCTCTTGCCAACGGCATAATAGAGTTCATTACTTTGTTTACTGTACATAAATTTAAAAATAACGATACTACCTGCCCAACGTGTGAACAATGTGAAGAGAGCCTAGAACATTTTCTACTATTTTATGAGGCATAAGCATAAATAAGAACAGAATATAGTTTTTTAGCACAACCATATATAGAAAAGAAAATTGAAATAATTGCTAATATATTTTTATTTAGATATTGTAGTGAAAATGACGTCAAAGAAAGAAAAAAGTTTATAAAAAGAATTTGTAGAAAAAGAAATCAAATAATAAAAACCGCACAAACAATTTAGCAAAGCAAAACCAAGACTTGGGAGCCATTGCAAAAGGCATATCTCACCCAACTATACTACTACTACAGTAAATCTGTATATCTAGGCTAGCCTAGAGACAAGCTAATTCGATTTAAGTCGTTTTTCGACTTAAGTCGTCTCTCCTGGAACCAATTAACGACGTTGGGTTAGGTATATATATATATATATATATATATGAATCCATGGATTCAATCAGGTTCGCAGGGCATTTCGTGTGAAGAGGGCCTTGAACGCACGAATAACGTCTTGATCCATAGGCTGAATCAGTGACGTTGTATTCGGTGGCAGGAACTCTACTTGAACACCGTCATATTCGAGATTAGTTGCGTGGCCACCAGCATTATCCATCAAAAGAAGGACTTTAAATTCAAGGGCTTCTTCAACAAGATAAATTTTGGCCTGAGGGAAAAAGCATTGGTGAAACCAGTCAGATGTGAGGCTTTTTTCAAGGAGGACAGTATGATATTTTTGAACTGAGGCGAGGCAAACTCCTCCTGCCCTGACTTGTTAATTAATTTTGTTGATGGCTCGTAGGGAAAGGGTTTTATCAAAAACTAACACAAAGTGTTCTAGTTTGGTGTCTGAGTACACTTTCAAGTACATTAAGTGCTTTACATAGTCTCCACTTACTGATCAGGGTAGACCAGGAAAGTAAGGAATTTGAAAATGCTCTGAGTATGGGTACTTGAGCGGGGCTAATTTAGTAATTTCACCTAACGATAACCTTAAATAGTATGCACCAGCAGAGAAACTAAATGTTAATTACTTAATATTCCATGTGACTTTGAAACAATGTTTCAAGAGTATATGCTATAGAAATTGGACTCAAAAGTATCAAAAATTTAAAATTTTTATCTTGAAAATAAAAATATTTATCTGTAAGCCATGTGAATTACATTTATTTTCTTATATAATTAAACTTTGAGGAAGACTGTAGGTAAAATAACAATGTTACCTCAAATTCGAAAAAAGCATATTAGTGAAATATTTACTATGTACTGTAATCAGTGTTATAAGATCCTTTTCTACAACGAAGTCCAGCCTGCTCGTATTCACCTCTGCGCAACCACCCATATGTACTTATGAAACCAAAACACCACAAAGCATCTGGTCTGTTAATATACTTGATATCATTTTACAGTTTTACCTGTCTCAGTCCCGACTGTCAAGAAGGTCAAGATTATATTAGATATTTTTGCGCACTTCCAAATTGTCATTAATTAGTACTTTAGATGATACTCTTTCTTGTATTTTGTTTAATAATCTAGGAAGTTCTTCCTGCTGCTGGCTACCATTATATGTGTGTTGGTATGCATGAGTACTGATATCCTGTAGATAACTGGTCAATGACAGCATTATATCACTGTCTTTGGCCAAATATCTACAGGTCATCAGTGCTTATATGTACTAAAGCACATGTATAATGGTTAATCATTATAATTCATGCACATTGGGTCAATAGGGATAATGAGCATGTGCCAACTCTGATATTCATTCATCTCAGATTGGATTACAGTACTTCATTCCCAGAATGGCATTATGTGTAACATCTTTTCATTATTATCAATGTACTCTCTGAAAATAACGAAAAAAAAGCTGATGACTTTCACAGTTCTCCCGCTGTTTTACCAACAGAAATTACCTATCCCCATTGCAAATTGGGTAAAATTATTTACCTTCGTAGCCGTTTTTTATATAAAGGCGAAAATTATGTTTTACCAATGTTTTATGATGCTTTAAACGATTCTGGCACTCAAAGGTGTCCTAAATTTCTTTTACTCTAGGGTTAGGTTACGTTAGCAACAATTTCCGACGATTTTCCAAGGTCAAAATCGTTATCAAATGCAAAAGAAATAATGTTCACCTCCATAGGGCGAAGAGTGGAATCATGAAAATGTACCAAATACTCATTCATTTGGTTGACAAACTGAAGTCGGTTTTGGATATTATGTTACGTTAATCTGAGAATAATTTTGGACTTTTGCTGCTCGAGATAAGCTGAAAGTTCATCCTATATGTTCTTACCCTCGTCACTCTGCTCTAGAGCCAGCCTCACCTGCTTCAAAATCCACCATAGGAATCTCGTTTTGAGTGTAAGTTATAATATGCTCCTTCAAGAGTGCCACTTTCTCTTTTTCTGCGTCTATGGCCTCCACTTGAGAAGCCAGTTCTATACATGCGAGGATTAATTCACCGATATTACGGGCGGGACCAAAATACTCTTCCTCCGTCTCCTCCATTTTTGAAGTTGACATAAAATGACCTTCTTCTTCTTCTTCTTTTTGTATAAACTTGGATCATCTATTCACATCCAATTATATACATCTTATTCACATCTTATATATATATATATATATATATATATATATATATATATATATATATATATATATATATATATATATATATATATATATATATATATATATATATATATATATATATATATATATATATATATATATATATATATATATATATATATATATATATATATATATATATATATATATATATATATATATATATATATACATATAATAACACTGAACTGTTAACATACAGCCTAAGATGGTAGGAAAAGCCCATTAAATAAAACAACGAATATATATATATATATATATATATATATATATATATATATATATATATATATATATATATATATATATATATATATATATATATATATATATATATATATATATATATATATATATATATAAAGTACTTATTAATTTTGCGACCTAAGCTGGTCACCTTAAAGTTGAGAAGGTGACCAGTTTAGGTCACGAAATTAATAAGTACTTTATATATATATATATATATATATATATATATATATATATATATATATATATATATATATATATATATATATATATATATATATATATATA
>JAXCGZ010004158.1:7500-20000 GCA_037179515.1 Halocaridina rubra
GAGGTCAGAAAAGTGGCTAATGAAATTCAATACCTATAAATATATGGCAATGAGAATGGGTACAAGTGCAATAAGGACCAAGGTTCAATACTCAATGGCGGGACCAGAACTTCAAAAGACAGAGAACGAGAGAAATCTAGGAGAATACATAGTGGCTGATTTGTCTCCAGAAATGCATATAAATGGCATAGTAAGGGCAGCATATGTTTTCTTAGCAAATGTAAGGGTAACCTTCAGGTACATGGACAAGGAAATGTTTAGAAATATTTATGTAACCTATGTGAGGCAAAAGATTTAATATGCAGCCCTCTTTAGGAATCCACACCTGAAAAAGCACGTAGTTAAGCTGGAAAAAGTTCAAAGGCATTCCATGAATTTGGTGCTAGAAAAACGCTATTTCAGTTATGATAAGAGGCTTAGGGAATTAGACCTGCCATCACTCGAGGCTAGAAGAATGAAAAGGATATGGTGACAGTCTTTAAATTCCTTCATGGTTATGCCAGAATGGATAGGGATCGATATTTTGATAAGGCTGGCACTAGAACTAGAGGTCATAGTTTGAAGCTTCAAAAGAAAACTTCTTTGCAGGATGTAAGGAAGATACTTTTTTAGTACTTACCTAATTGTGTTTACGGGAAAGAGCCCAAAGCTCGTATCTTCCCGTCTCCTGATCGGTTCCATTTTATACTTAGTCATACTTATCATACCTGTCCTTAAAACTATGGATGGAGATAGCATTAACTACCTCCTCGCTTAGCCAATTCCAATTATCAACTACTCTTACACTGAAAAAGTATTTCCTTACATCCTGCAAAGAAGTTTTCTTACGAAGCTTCAAACTATGACCTTGTAGTGGCATAGTGTATTTTCATTCTTTATTTGGAGTGTTGTAGTGGTATGATATATGTCTTCTTTATTTATATATTTATTTATTAATTGATATATATATTTTCACTTTATTTATTAATATTTTTGTTGTTGTTCTAAACTGATCCCTTAATTTTGCTTCTTTTTGTCATAACGAACTGTACATTGTTTTGGTTTTCTGTTTTATGGCAACACTGACTCTGTATTGCCGCCTTTTTCGTCTAGCGTGATACTTTTGGTCTGTTCATTTTCGATACATAAAAATTGCTTGAAAATTAATGACTTTGGCCTATTTTGTTACCTTAAATGATATTGTGGTAATCTTGATATCTTGTAAACATAGAACTACAAAGTGGTGACCACCGTAGTGATAAGATATAGGAGTGACAAGATATAGGAGTGACAAATATTTGTAATTGACAAGATAGGCCTAAGTGACAAAATTTCTTCAGCATCATACCGGTAGGCAAGGCCTAGGTTTCTTTCAGTATTTGTACTCCAAGATAAACTGTCATAAACAATGCCCGATTCTGATGATGATAAGTCTAGTGCTGTCAAGCACATAGCAGTGAAAGCCCCTGCATTCATGGACACCTGCGTTTCAGGGTGGTTTTCTATTCTTGAAGCTCAATTTGGCTTAGCTAATGTGAAATCCAGTGAAGCAAAATGTTTCCATGTGTTATCTGCCTTGCCCCCTGCTGTTGTAGAACGTGTTCCCCAAGACACTTTAAATAGGAGAGACTATGATATAATTAAAGCATA
This sequence comes from Halocaridina rubra, assembly GCA_037179515.1. Classification (NCBI taxonomy): domain Eukaryota; kingdom Metazoa; phylum Arthropoda; class Malacostraca; order Decapoda; family Atyidae; genus Halocaridina; species Halocaridina rubra. The sequence continues at coordinate 9,130 of JAXCGZ010004158.1, forward strand.
CCTCACAAATCTTTTTGAACAGACCAAGCCTGAACTTTTCAATGATTTAATAAGTAATACAGTAATGCATGGCAAGCCTTCAGTTTATTTAGAAGAAATTCGCAGAACTGCTTCTAAATTAGGAGTAACATTATGACCTAGCGAAACATAAATTCTTGCAAGCAGTTCCCAGTAGTATTTCGGCAGTTTTAGCCTCTCAGCAAAATATGGATTTACCAGCTTTAGGCAAGCTTGCAGATGAACTAGTTGTATTTTCTCAAAATAATAATAGGGCTAAACCCATCAATGTTGTTGATCAGTCGTCAGTTTCTCGTCAAGCTAGTACATCCCAGTATGTATCAATTTCCAAGAATCCACCTGTAGGCCTAGGAGTTCTACCGTTCCATCAAAATCAACGTCCAAAAGTTTGTCGTGCCCATTTATATTATGGAACTCGGGCTAAATGGTGCAAGCCGTGGTGCCAATGGCCGAATAAATCTCAAAATGTCCAGATGAAGGATTCTTCTAGAGCGCCGTCCCCAGCATCAATGTCTAGGTCCTCATCGCCCGCACGGAATTTTCCTAGTTCGGAGAACTAATAAAGCAGACAGAAGAGAAAATTGTAGCTACGGCCACTTCTGTTCTGCCACTTCTACAGGTTGTAGCCAAAATTGGTTGTAGTGACATGGTCTTCACTGTGGATACAGGTGCAGCAGTCTCCATTATTCCTTATAAGTATGTTTCAGAAATTTTATTAAGGCCAACAGCAGTTAATATTTCTACGGCCACTGGTGAGTCAATAAAAGTTTATGGTGAAATTATCCTTGACCTTGATATTCGGCAGTTGCGCCATCGATTTAACTGGACATTTGTTGTTGCAGATGTATGTACACCTTTATTAGGTAATGATTTTCTTTGCAATTTTGGATTGCTTATTGATTGTAAGAATAAAACATTACATGACAATATAACACAATGTTCTGTAAAAGGTGATATTGCAAATCATAATGTTTCTTATGTGATTAATAATTTGAACTATTTACCTGATTCTGTGCAACAGTTGTTCCAAGATTTCCCCTCACTCTTGTCCTGTGTTAAGCCTCTTACAGCTAATAATTCTTTCAAGAATTCTAATGTTTTTCATTATATAGATACAGGGAGTTCTCCTCCGACATTTGCTAGATGTCGTCCGTTGGCTCCAGACAAATATTCTGCCGCCAAGGAGGCATTTAAGCAGTTGTTGGATATAGGCATTGTACAACCCTCTAAATCACCTTGGGCTTCACCCATTCATTTAGTTCCTAAACCTAAGCCAGGAGAGTGGAGAGTATGTGGTGATTTTAGGCAACTTAATACTTTGACCAAGCCAGATAAATATCCTTTACCACATATTAGTTGTGTGTCATTAAAGCTTTACAAGAAAAAGATATTCAGTAAAGTTGATTTGTTAAAAGCCTATCACCAGATCCATATGAATCCTTCAGATGTTGAAAAGACAGCAGTAACCACACCCTTTGGGCTATTTGAATATTTATATATGCCTTATGGTCTTCGGAATGCCCCTGCCACTTTTCAGCGTTTGATGGACAATTTATTTAGAAACCTTGATTTTGTATTTATTTACCTGGATGATATTCTGATATTTTCAGAGAATACAGAAGAGCACAAGAAACATTTGTCCATAGTATTTGAAATCCTAAGCTCTAATAATCTTAAAATTTCTATTGATAAATGTGAATTCTTTAAAAATGAAATAGAATATTTAGGATATTTGATCACTGCTAATGGTTTAAAACCTGGTTCTCATAAACAGACAGATATTGTTGATTTTCCTAAGCCAGCAGATTCTGCTGCCTTACGTAGGTTTATAGGAATGCTCAATTACTATAGACAAATGGTACCGCATTTTGCTTATGTTGTATATCCTTTGACCGAATTAATTAGATTACAACCTAAATCTAAAGAACTAGTATGGAATTCGGAAGCAGAATCTGCCTTTGTAAGTGCTAAAGAGTCACTTAACAATGCTTGCACCATTGCATATTTCACTAGTAAGTGTAATTCTCCACTGCATCTGGTGAATGATTGTTCCCAAGTGGCAGCTGGAGCTGCGTTACACCAAATTCAGGACGGTAAATTTGTCCCTATTGAATTCTTTTCAAAGAAATTATCAGAAACTCAGAGGTGTTATTCTACTTTTGACCGAGAACTGCTTGCTGCGTATCTGGCTGTACTAAAATTTAAACATGTAACTGAAGGATGTGAAGCCGTTTTATTTACTGATCATAAACCCCTTGTTTTTGCATTTAACAATCCTCATACAGCCAAGTCAGATAGACAGCAACGATATTGGTCTTTAATTAGCGAGTGTATATCAGATGTTGTACATATCAAGGGTGCAGACAATGTTGTAGCAGATTGTCTTTCCAGACCATTACCTGTATCTTCTGTCTCAGTGGACTTACATGATTTAACCAGTATAGCTGAGAGCCAATCCACTGACACAGAAATTCTTAATTACAAAGAGAGATTGAAAATGTTCAAAATTCAGAATCATGACTTATATTGTGACGTTTCAACACCCCATCCGAGACCATTTCTTCCCTTAGCTTGTCGTATATCAGTATTTCAACTTATGCATAACATTTCACATCCAGGAGTCAAAGGTACGTTGCGCCTTATCAAAGCTAGGTACTTTTGGCCTAATATGGATCGAGATATTCAAAGTTGGACTAAAGAGTGTACTTCTTGTCAGCAAGTTAAAGTGCACCGCCATACCCGTGCTCCTATTACAAATTTTACTGCACCTTTTGGGAGATTTGAATTTGTACATTTAGATATTGCTGGTCCTCTCCCTCCTAGTAAAGTCCCTGGCCAGTCTTTTACAACACCAGAACAATACGTTCTTACCTGTATTGACAGATCTACTAGATGGTTGGAAGCCATCCCCATCACAGATATTTCTGCTACCTTGTTGTTGTTGTTGTTTGAGGTTAAAGCCAACCTTGTGTTGGCACGGGCCCTTGTTCAAAGAACAAGCTGTCATACAGCTTGCATATTCGTTAGTGAAGTTGGAGAGTTTGATCACTCCCGTCTGACCAATTCAAATGAACCTACACACACCTAAAGTTCATAATAAAGACTTTACCGTTGAAGACTGGCCCAGAGGCTGTCATTGACTATGAGAAAGATATCTAAGGAAGCATTCATACTTCATTCGTTTTTAAAGCTGTAGGATTCACTTTTTGATGTCTATAACAGCTACTTAGAGGGGCTGAAATAGGAGCATTTTTTGTGTCGTCAAAGGTACACCTACGTCGTCCTTTTTTTTCCACGGATTCACTTAATTATATTATAGGCAATCGGCGTAGGACAAGCATATGTAAATCTATTCTTCCCGAACTTGTGATGTTCTTGTTTTTACCCATGACCTGTTATTTCTGCTACCACTGTTGCTTTTGCTTTTATTAAAGGTTGGGTATCTCGTTTTGGAGTGCCATTATATGTTTTTTTTCTGATAGAGGTGCTCAGTTTGAATCTGCATTATTTCACCAACTTTCCTCTATAATTGGATTCCAAGATGCTGGAAACAAGCAAATGTGATACCTATCTTCAAAAAGGGAAGGAGGGATACGGCTCTGAACTATAGACCAGTTTCCTTGACTAGCATAGTTTGCAAAGTTATGGAGAAACTACTAAAGAAACATATCTCTCTTCACTTGGAATCCTTCAACTTTTTGTCAGTGAGGCAACATGGCTTCAGAGAAGGTAGATCAACAGTAACAAACTTATTAGAATTTTATGATGAGGTAAGCCAAATCTTACAGGAAAGAGAGGGCTGGGCAGATTGCATATTCCTAGACTTCTAGAAAGCGTTTGACACTGTACCACATGGGAGACTTATTAGGAAGCTGCAAGCAATGGCTAGAATAGGTGGAAATGTTTTGGAATGGATAAAAACTTACTTAGAAGGAAGGGAACAGAGGGTTAGAGTAAGACACTCAGTGTCTGAATGGAGAAGAGTTAGTAGTGGAGTTCCACAGGGTTCAGTTTTAGGGCCACTTTTGTTCCTTGTATATGTAAATGACCTACCAGAGTCTGTAAATTCATTCATGAATATGTTTGCAGATGATGCAAAGATTGTGAAGAAAGTAAAAAACGAGAACAATGGTAGAGAACTTCAGGAGGATCTAAATAATCTGCATGAGTGGTCAGAAAAGTGGCCAATGAAATTCAATACTTCAAAATGTAAGGTAATGAGAATGGGTACAAGTGCAAGAAGGCCCAAGCTTGACTACTCGGTGGCTGGAGTACAACTTCAAGAGACAGAAAACGAGAGAGATCTAGGAGTAAACATACTGGCAGATTTGTCTCCAGAAATACATATAAATGGCATAGTAAGGGCAGCATATGCATTCTTATCAAATGTAAGAGTAGCCTTCAGGCACATGTACAAGGAAATGTTCAGAAATATTTATGTAACCTATGTGAGGCCAAAACTTGAATATGCAGCCCCCTTTTGGAATCCGCACTTGAAAAAGCACATAGCTAAGCTTGAAAGAGTTCAAAGACATGCCACGAAACTGGTGTCAGAAATACGCAATCTCAGTTATGATGAGAGGCTGAGGGAATTAGACTTACCATCACTCGAAGCTAGAAGAGTGAGGGGGGATATGGTGACAGTCTTTAAATTCCTTCATGGTTATGATAGAGTGGATAGGGATCGATATTTTGATATGACTGGCTCTAGAACTAGAGGTCATAGTTTTAAGGTTCGTAAGAAAACTCCTTTGCAGGATGTAAGGAAATACTTTTTCAGTGTAAGAGTAGTTGATAATTGGAATTGGCTAAGCGAGGAGGTAGTTAATGCTATCTCAATCCATAGTTTTAAGGACAGGTATGATAAGTATCACTATGTCTAAAATGGAACCGATCAGGAGACGGGAAGATACGAGCTTTGGGCTCTTTCCCGTAAACACAATTAGGTAATCACAATTAGGTAATCACTTCATATCACCCTCAATCCAATGGCATGGTTGAAAGATCACATAGAGTATTGAAAGTATCTCTGATGGCACGTAAAGATGATTGGCTTGCTTCTTTACCAATAGTACTTTTAGGTTTAAGATGTGTCCCCACAGAGTCTGGAGTTTCTCCATTTACTTTGGTGACAGGTAGTATGCTACTTAGTCCTAAAATCATGGTAACAACTGAAATTCCTTCTTTTGCACAACAAAAAGAAATTGTCTCTGAATTTGTATCTCGAATGCGTGAATTAGATTTTTCTGAATTCTCTTATGGATACCTTCATTCATCCTCTGTTAAACCTTATGTTCCAACAGATCTTGAATCATGTACACATGTTTGGGTTAGAGTGGATCATGTACGTCGCCCTTTAGAGGCTCCCTACTTTGGTCCACTTGAAGTTGTGGAACGTGGTGATAAATATTTTATTCTACGTCAGCTTTCTGGAAATTTAACTACTGTATCTGTAGATAGATTGAAACCTGCCTCAATACCAAAAACTATCAGTTCTAATGAGACAGAGCCTACTGTAAATAATGATTCTGTGCCAGAGGCTGTCAATTCTGATGTGATTGAACCAAGTGTAAATAATTATTTTTCTGATTCTAATTCCACAAATGACACAGATTCTGATACATTAATTCCTAGTAGTGCATCTATTCCTGAAAATATTGATAATGAAGATGTTATTGAAGAGAAAATACCTCAATCTGTTGTTACGAAATCTCGTCGAGTTAAATTTAATTGTAACCCTGATTATGTATATTATTAATTTGTATTTTTGTATCTATGTCTCCACATATATATTATATATCTATATTTTCTATTATCAGTGTTAAAAACTAATGTACTCCTGTACTGGCAGGGGAGTGTTGTAGTGGCATAGTGCATTTTCTTTCTTTATTTGGAGTGTTGTAGTGGTATGATATATGTCTTCTTTATTTATATATTTATTTATTAATTGATATATATATTTTCACTTTATTTATTAATATTTTTGTTGTTGTTCTAAACTGATCCCTTAATTTTGCTTCTTTTTGTCATAACGAACTGTACATTGTTTTGGTTTTCTGTTTTATGGCAACACTGACTCTGTATTGCCGCCTTTTTCGTCTAGTGTGATACTTTTGGTCTGTTCATTTTCGATACATAAAAATTGCTTGAAAATTAATGACTTTGGCCTATTTTGTTACCTTAAATGATATTGTGGTAATCTTGATATCTTGTAAACATAGAACTACAACCTCTAGTTCTAGAGCCAGCCATATCAAAATATCGATCCCTTTCCACTCTATCATAACCATGAAGGAATTTGAAGACTGTCACCATATCCCCCCTCAATCTTCTAGCTTCGAGTGATGGTAAGTCTAATTCCCCCAGCCTCTCATCATAACTGAGATTGCGTATTTCTGGCACCAGTTTCGTGGCATGTCTTTAAACTTTTTCAAGCTTAGCTACGTGCTTTTTCAAGTATGGATTCCAAAAAGGGGGCTGCGTATTCGATTTTTGGCCTCACATACATACATATACCGAGGCTGTTTCCCCCTTAAATTGGGGGGTAGCCGACGTCAAGAAAGGAAAGTTTGGGGAGAAGTTATTCTCCCCTCTACTCCCCCTCTTCGTTGACGCCTCGCAGGACCACATAGGTTACATAAATAATTCTGAACATTTCCTTGTCCATGTGCCTGAAAGCTACCCTTACATTTGATAAGAATGCATATGCTATACCATTTATATGCATTTCTGGAGACAAATCTGCCAGTATGTTTACTCCTAGATCTCTCTCATTTTCTGTCTCTTGAAGTTGTACTCCAGCCACCGAGTAGTCAAGCTTGGGCCTTCTTGCACTTGTACCCATTCTCATTATCTTACATTTTGAAGTATTGAATTTCATTAGCCACTTTTCTGACCACTCATGCAGATTATTTAGATCCTCCTGAAGTTCTCTACCATTGTTCTCGTTTTTTACTTTCTTCACAATCTTTGCATCATCTGCAAACATATTCATGAGTAAATTTACAGACTCTGGTAGGTCATTTACATATACAAGGAACAAAAGTGGCCCTAAAACTGAACCCTGTGGAACTCCACTACTAACTCTTCTCCATTCACACACTGAGTGTCTTACTCTAACCCTCTGTTCCCTTCCTTCTAAGTAAGTTTTTATCCATTCCAAAACATTTCCATCTATTCTAGCCATTGCTTGCAGCTTCCTAATAAGTCTCCCATGTGGAACATTGTCAACGCTTTCTGGAAGTCTAGGAATATGCAATCTGCCCAGCCCTCTCTTTCCTGTAAGATTCGGCTTACCTCATCATACAATTCTAATAAGTTTGTTACTGTTGATCTACCTTCTCTGAAACCATGTTGCCTCACTGACAAAAAGTTGAAGGATTCCAAGTGAAGAGAGATATGTTTCCTTAGAAGTTTCCCCCTAACTTTGCAAACTATGCTGGTCAAGGAAACTGGTCTATAGTTCAGAGCCGTATCCCTACTTCCCTTTTTGAAGATAGGTATCACATTTGCTTGTTTCCAGCATCTTGGAATCTCCCCTGACTCCAGTGACTTTTTAAATATGATACTTAGTGCCACTGATATTGAGTTTGCGCATTTTTTAAGCACATGAGGGGATATGTCATTGAAAGAGTAGTTGATGATTGGAAGTCGCTAAGCAACGAGGTAATTAATGTTATCTCAGTCCATAGTTTTAAGGACAAATATGATAAGTATCACCAAGTGCAAAATGGAACCGATCAGGAGACGAGCAATCACGAGCTTGGGGCTCTTTTCCGAAAGCACAATTAGGTAATTACAATTAAGCTTGAAGTTTATGAGGAAAGTCATATAGGTACTATTGAAGTCAGAAACTCAGTTGTTAACATGGCACGGGAAAAAAAAATGTAGGATTTTGATTATGGGAGACTTTAATTATAAAGAGATAGATTGGATAAATCTTGACCCACACAGTGGTGAGGACTCATTCGGGGCAAGATTCCTAGATTGCGTACAAGGGAATTTCCTACACCAACATGTAATGGAACCAACAAGGGCCAGGGGTGGGGATGAGCCATCACTACTTGATCTAGTGTTCACAGATAATGTGTTGGATATTGAAAAAATTGAGTATGAACCACCAATTGGAAAGAGTGACCACTGTGTGTTGTTGATGGAGTATATCATTGAAGATATTCTTCCTGAGAGTAGAGGCACTGAGGACATGAGGAGGAACTATCCGAAAGGAGATTACATCAAAATGAATGAGCTTTTTGCAGTTATTGACTGGAGAACCTTATTTTACAACAAATCTGTACAAGAAATGTATGACATCTTTTGTGAGAAATATGGGAAGATAGTAGATTGCTGCATACCTGTCACCAAAGTAGGTGTAATTCATGCCAGAGAGAAATGGTTCGATAATGGGTGTAAAAGAGCTAAGGAGTGGAGAGACAAATGCTGGAAAAGGTATAGGAGGAGAAAAAACATAAATGCCTGGCAAACCTACAAAAGAGCAAGAAATGACTACCTAAGTAAAAAGAGAGAGGCAGAGAGAGACTATGAGAGGGACATCACCAGGAAGGCTAAAGAAAATCCCAAGCTTTTCCACAGCTTTATCAGAGGAAAACTGAAGGTAAAAGAACAGGTTTTAAGGCTAAAGAGAGCGGATGGAAGCATCACTGAGATGGATGAAGAGATCTGCAAATAATTGAACAAGGAGTTTCAGTCAGTATTTACAGTAGAAAATACCCCACCCCCTCAGATTGCAGGGATAGAAGCTCAAGGGCCGGTATTAGAGAACATCAACCTTACAGCCACAGAGGTATGCAAAGCGCTGATGGATTTAGATGTTCATAAAGCTACAGGTCCTGATGACATATCCCCTCATGTGCTTAAAAAATGTGCAAACTCAATATCAGTGGCACTAAGTATCATATTTAAAAAGTCACTGGAGTCAGGGGAGATTCCAAGATGCTGGAAACAAGCAAATGTGATACCTATCTTCAAAAAGGGAAGGAGGGATACGGCTCTGAACTATAGACCAGTTTCCTTGACTAGCATAGTTTGCAAAGTTATGGAGAAACTACTAAGGAAACATATCTCTCTTCACTTGGAATCCTTCAACTTTTTGTCAGTGAGGCAACATGGCTTCAGAGAAGGTAGATCAACAGTAACAAACTTATTAGAATTGTATGATGAGGTAAGCCGAATATTACAGGAAAGAGAGGGCTGGGCAGATTGCATATTCCTAGACTTCCAGAAAGAGTTTGACACTGTTCCACATGGGAGACTTATTAGGAAGTTGCAATCAATGGCTAGAATAGGTGGAAATGTTTTAGAATGGATAAAAACTTACTTAGAAGGAAGGGAACAGAGGGTTAGAGTAAGACACTCAGTGTGTGAATGGAGAAGAGTTAGTAGTGGAGTTCCACAGGGTTCAGTTTTAGGGCCCCTTTTGTTCCTTGTATATGTAAATGACCTACCAGAGTCTGTAAATTCATTCATGAATATGTTTGCAGATGATGCAAAGATTGTGAAGAAAGTAAAAAACGAGAACAATGGTAGAGAACTTCAGGAGGATCTAAATAATCTGCATGAGTGGTCAGAAAAGTGGCTAATGAAATTCAATACTTCAAAATGTAAGGTAATGAGAATGGGTACAAGTGCAAGAAGGCCCAAGCTTGACTACTCGGTGGCTGGAGTACAACTTCAAGAGACAGAAAATGAGAGAGATCTAGGAGTAAACATACTGGCAGATTTGTCTCCAGAAATACATATAAATGGCATAGTAAGGGCAGCATATGCATTCTTATCAAATGTAAGAGTAGCCTTCAGGCACATGTACAAGGAAATGTTCAGAAATATTTATGTAACCTATGTGAGGCCAAAACTCGAATATGCAGCCCCCTTTTGGAATCCGCACTTGAAAAAGCACATAGCTAAGCTTGAAAAAGTTCAAAGACATGCCACGAAACTGGTGCCAGAAATACGCAATCTCAGTTATGATGAGAGGCTGAGGGAATTAGACTTACCATCACTCGAAGCTAGAAGAGTGAGGGGGGATATGGTGACAGTCTTTAAATTCCTTCATGGTCATGATAGAGTGGATAGGGATCGATATTTTGATATGGCTGGCTCTAGAACTAGAGGTCATAGTTTGAAGCTTCTTAAGAAAACTTCTTTGCAGGATGTAAGGAAATACTTTTTCAGTGTAAGAGCAGTTGATAATTGGAATTGGCTAAGCGAGGAGGTAGTTAATGCTATCTCAATCCATAGTTTTAAGGACAGGTATGATAAGTATGACTAAGTCTAAAATGGAACCGATCAGGAGACGGGAAGATACGAGCTTTGGGCTCTTTCCCGTAAACACAATTAGGTAATCACTATATATATATATATATATATATATATATATATATATATATATATATATATATATATATATATATATATATATATATATATATATATATATATATATATATATATATATATATATATATATATATATATATATATATATATATATATATATATATATATATATATATATATATATCACAATCTAGAATATTATTTACAAGCATTCTAATGCAGGTGCTTATAAAGATATATATGATTTACTAGAAAAAAATTTATATCAGCGATCCTTTTTTCCCTCCTTTTTACGTTTTTTTTTTTTTTTTTTTTTTTTTTTTTTTGGGGGGGGGGTGGAGAGGGGTTACTTAGGAAGGGAATGAGCGATCGGGGATTATACTATACTCCAAATCTTCTAAAAATAGGTAAAAGACATAATCGCTGTAATAATAATATTAGAGTATGTTGTTACTGGTTGCCAAGGTCTGAGCATTCAGGAATGATAATGGATAAAA
>JAXCGZ010004158.1:22500-75430 GCA_037179515.1 Halocaridina rubra
TAAAAGAATTGTATGCTGATTTAAAGGCTCTAGCAAAGCATTGTAATTTTGGCAACCAATTTGATGGTAGAGTAAGAGATCAGTTATTTATGGCTGTAGATGCTGAAGTTTATTTTTCAAATATAGTGGCTCTCAACATAGATCTCCAAGCAATGACCTCTCAGGCTATTTTGGAGAGAATTTTGAACATGGAAAAAGCATTTGTAAGTGAGAAAGATGAGGTTCAGTCACAGGTTCAGGTTGTAAGAAGAAAATATGTAGGTTTATCTTGTCAACATTGTGGTTCCTCTCATGACAGCTTTTATTGTAGATTTAAGCATTTATCATGTTATAATTGTCATAAAAAGGGTCATTTACAGAAGGTTTGTAAAGAAGCCAAAAGAGAGAGTGGTTATAGTACAGCTAAAGGTTCAAATAGACCAAGCAAGAAAGATTTTAGGAGTAAACCTAAGTTTAATAGTAGGAATAACCTTATTATCTATAAAGGATTAGATCACTTATATCATAACAGTTTTTAAATTCCTTCATGGTTATGACAGGGTGGATAGATATCGATATTTTGATATGGCTGACTTTAGAAGTAAGGTCATAGTTTGAAGCATGGTAAAAAACAACTTCTTTAAGGGATATAAGGGAGTACTTTTTAGTGTAAGAGTAGTTGATGACTGGAATTGGCTAAGTGAGGAGGTAGTTAATGTTAACTCAATCCATAGTTTTTAGGACAAGTATGATAAGGATTTCTGAGTACAAAAATGGAACCGACCAGAAGAAAGGGAGTTACGAGCATATGGCTCTTTCCCGTAAGCACAATGAGGTAATCACGTGCATACTCAGAAACTGGCTCCTTCCATAAATATTCAGGCACCAGACTTTGACTTTTCTGGAAGTAAAACACAGTAGGTAGAGATAAGATTTTTTGAAGTCTCTCCGGACAAAATTCTAGAGCCTTTGTAACTGATGAGAATGAGGCGAAATATACATTTATATGGCGCGTATAAAGCACGTGATGGTTAAAAAAAAAAAAAAAAAAAAAAGGAGTGTGTAAGCACTTCCTAAGGCAGCTTTCACACCAAAGTGGCACGTCGCACTTGGCATTCCACGCGCGACTTGCCACTTTAGTGTGAAAGCAGCTTAACACTCGCAATACCTAATTGCAGTTATCTAATTGTGCTTACAGGAAAGAGCTTTATGCTCGTAACTCCCCATCTCCTGGTCAGTTACATTTTTGCTCTCAATGAATTTAATACGTCAAAATGTAAAGTTGTGGGAATAGGCACGAGTTCAAGAATGCCCAAATTTGGGTACTCAGTAACTCACTTGACAATGTATGAAGTACTCCGGACCGCTATGATCCCAATTAAATTTCAAGGAAATCTTACAGGCAAGAGAGGGCTGGGGAGATTGCATATTCCTAGACTTCCAGAAGATATTCAACACTATCCAACACGGGAGTCTTATTAAGAAGCTGCAAGCAACGGCAAGAATAGGTGGAAATGTCTTGGAATGGATAAAAAACATACTTAAAAGGAAGGGAACAGAGGGTTGTAGCAAGACACTCAGTGTCTGAATGGAGAAGAGTTAGTAGTGGAGTTCCACAGGGTTCCGTTTCAGGGCCACTTTTGTTCCTTGTATATGTAAATAACCTACTAGAGTCTGTAAATTCATTCATGCATATGTTTGCAGATGATGCAAAGATTGTGAAAAAGTAAGAAGCAATAACAATGGTAGATAGCTTCAGGAAAATCTAAATGGTCTGCATGAGTGGTCAGAAAAGCAGCTAATGAAATTCAATACTTCAAAAAGTAAGGAAATGAAAATAAGTACCCAAGTGCAAGAAGGTCCAAACTTGGCTACTCGGGACAGGATTAGAACTTCAAGAGACAGAAAGTGAGAGAGATCTAGGAGTAAACATACTGGCCGATTTGTCTCCAGAAAAATGCATATAAGTAGCATAGTAAGGGCAGCATATGCTTTCTTATTAAATGTAAGGGTAGTCTTCAGGCACATGGATAAGGATATGTTCAGAAATATTTATGTAACCTATGTGAGGCCAAAGTTTGAAAATGCAGCCCCCTTTTGAAATCCAAACTTGAAAAAACAAGTAGTTAAGCTGGAAAAAGTTCAGGGACATGCCATTAAACTGGTGCCAGAAATACACAATCTCAGTTATAATGAGAGGCTGAGGGAATTAGACTTACCATCACTCGAAGCTAGAAGATTAGGGGGATATGGCGACGGTTTTTAAATTCCTTCATGGTTATGACAGAGTGGATAGGGATCGATATTTTTATATGGCTGGCACTAAAACTAGAGGTCATAGTTTGAAGCTTCGTAAGAAAACTTCTTTGCAGGCTGTGAGGAAGTAGTTTTTTTTTTTTTTTTTTTTTGTATGAGTAGTTGATACTTGGAATTCTCTAAGCGAGGAGGTAGTTAATGCCAACTCAATCCATAGTTTTAAGGACAAATATGATAAGTATTACTAAGTACAAAATGAAACCGACCAGGAGACGGGAAGTTACGAGCTTGGGGCTCTTTCCCGTAAGCACAATGATGTATATACAATTAGGTAATTACACACACACAAAATATATATATATATATATATATATATATATATATATATATATATATATATATATATATATATATATATATATATATATATATATATATATATATATATATATATATATATATTGGAGAGGGGAAGATGCGAGATTTGGGCTCTTTTCCGTAAGCACAATTAGGTAATCTCAATTAGGTAATCACTTTCACCATGCATTATATATATATATATATATATATATATATATATATATATATATATATATATATATATATATATATATATATATATATATATATATATATATATATATATATATATATATATATATATATATATATATATATATATATATATATATATATGTACATTATTATATTTCTTATTCTTCGTGTTACATGAAAAAAAGAATTTTGCGATATTGATTGCTAAATGTAGGTATTAAATGCTATAATGATATATATATATATATATATATATATATATATATATATATATATATATATATATATATATATATATATATATATATATATATATATATATATATATATATATATATATATATATATATATATATATATATATATATATATATATATATATATATATATATATATATATATATATGTTTAAAAATATTGAAATTAGAATCGGGGAATAATTAAATGACATGTTTATCTTTAATAATGTAATACAACTCTGAGTAATTATTAAGGATTATATTATACTCAATTACGACCAAAGCGTATTTATATATATATTTTCAATGTCTGCAGTCAATACAAAGAAAATATAATATACATAATTTTTCCTTAAATGTGGAGAATTTATACGGAGATGCTTACCAGGAAAGTTGAGCATATCTGGATATTTACGTATAATAATAATAATAATAATAATAAATATATAAATAATAAATATAGCAAATGTTAAATTAGCAATAACTGCTGAAAATCGAAAAGGATTTTTTCAGGGTCGGAATTAATGCGTCTCCACAATTATTCCTCCATATTTCCTCGTAAGCCATGTTTGTTTATGTTGGTTGTCAGAGGATGAGTGCATAGGGCTCTCTTTTTTTATACCTTTTAGGGTATAAATTCAGACCTTTAATCTGCTGTAAGTGTTTTTTGTTATTCTTGTTGAGCTTCATTCTTATTACGCGTGTGAATATCGTTCTATGATATATTTGTAATATGCATTTACTCACGATGGATTGGAGGAGTTGAACAGGAATTGTTCCCATACAAAAGGATGTTTGCATTTCACCGTCTCTTTCATGTATATGGTGTTATAGACCTGGTTTTGCCATTTCCCGTGTATGGGGAGGGAATATATGTCTCTGTGTCTATATCCACAATCTTTTCAACGGATGGTGAATGTTAACTTGGTCAGTATGAGATGAGGTTTGACGACTGGTTATGGACGACTTTTCCTCTTGGGGCGAAATGCCTCCAAACACACGCACACACATGATTATGCCAGAGTGAATAGGAATCGATATTTTGATATGGCTGGCACTAAAATTAGAGGTCATAGTTTGAAGCTTCATAAGAAAACTCCTTCGCAAGATGTAAGGAAGTACTTTTTTAGTGTAAGAGTAGTTGATAAATGAAATTGGCTAAGCGAAGAGGTAGTTAATGTTATCTCAATCCATCCAAAGTTTTAAGAACATGTATAATAAGTATCATTAAGTACCAAAATGGAACCGACCAGGAGACGGGGAGTTACGAGCATGGGGATCTTTCCCGTAAGCACAATTAGGTAATTTCACTCTATCAAAGAACTTTGTAAGGAACAATTAGCAGCTGCAATATTTACTGTGAAATGTCGTCTGCAGCAAATCTTGAAATTAAATAAAAAGGAAGGAACACCTACAATTTAGCGGGCCATACCAATTTTCAAAACCTACCAATAGATGGCGATAGGCTCTGACTAGAGAACTGGCGGATGAACACACGACAAAAATTGGTGACAATAGACATACGAAACAATTTTTCACTATCCTAACTAAAAATACTTACCTAACCTCTTAGCCAGGAGGGTTTTGCCCCCCTGGGACCCCCATCTTACTATCCTAACTAAAAATACTTACCTATCCTTCAGTCGAACTACTTACCTGAGTGGAGGGATGAGGTCATTGAGCAGCATGGCCCGCTAAACTGTAAACTACCCTAAAGGGATTTAAAAAAATATTTTTTACTTACATTAATCAATTTTTGGACTTATTTTTATTTTTGATAGGATATGTTGAGTTTTGAAAATAATGTGATCATTGTGTTTGTCGAAAATCACAATTTTTGTACGGCCGATATGGGTGGGTACTTAAATATCTTAATCTGACCAGCTTACACTAATCTAACATAACTTAAATTTGAAGCCATGCGTACCTTAAGAGGGTGAATTTGGGTGTTTATACAGCAGCGTAGCACATTTCAGGAAGTGGTGGTACCGCTGATTTCTCGGGTAAGCTATGCCAAGGGTACATGAAACGAATCTTGACCATTTATTTATGTATTTTTCACCTCAAATAGTGAAATGAAAATGCAAAACTCGAAAAAAAGTATCAGAAATAAAGAACAACTAATTTCAGTTGTCCCCATTTTCTTAATTATGGGTGAACTAGCCAATCAATAACAAATAAATTTTGTTGATTTTTTTTAATAACAGGGATGTAAATGTCAATATTTACCATTTAAATTCTTTGATATAATATTATTAATACTGTACTTTATGAGGCTTTTGGATTTTTTTTTTAATAAAACAATTTGAGGTATATTTTTGCAGATGGACCCATTTCAGTTTTGAGATGAAAATTGTATTTTTGCTGTGGTTCCCGTTACATTTTTCAAGTTCACATGCACTTGGACACATTAAAATAATCGGAAAAGCATTACACTCTTTTAGAGTAGGTTAGGATAACCTATATATTTCAGTGGTTTTCAAGGTCACATTGATTCATAACCCAAATTTAAAACCGTAGGAAAATGTGATTTTTACCTCCAATGTTATATATGGGTTATATTCGTCATGTTTCATATTTAGTTTATTCGCCCGAGTTAGCAAACGAGTTGATCATTGAAGTTATTGTCATTTAGATATATTTTCACTGTTTTCTTGTAAGCTTCAGGAATCAGAGTTTCAAAATAATAGTTTCCTTTAAGTTATAAAAGAAATCTTTTCTCTTATATTCTTTGTCTTCTTTCAAATAACAAAGCGAGACCCATGTTTTTGGATCCGTTGTATGAACGAACATTTTTTTTTATTTTTTCAAATTGGATCACGTTTAGTTTGTGGCCAAGACAACGAGTTGAAACCCAATGTGAAATATTTTGGAAGCATCTTATTAGCATGGCATTTAGGTTAGATAGTATTCTTATTAAATAATAACTCCCAAATATGTACAAATAATTATTATTCAAAGTTTTTCATTATTATCATTCTTCTTCTTCGTCTTACTCAAAAATAATTTGCTAAACAATCACCAGATGAAGACCTGAAAGTCAGAAGCAAAATAAGTAATTTCTGTTTTTTACTATTGAAATGTTCGAAACGCTAATTAATTTCTTACTTTCAGTCCTCATTATTTAATGAGGAAAACCTATAAGAAATAAGCTCAACTATACAGTGTTCCCCTGGTTATTCGCGTTTCTTGGTTCGCGTTCTCATTGTAGCGTTTTTTTTTTTTTGGATAAATTATTATTTTATTTTATGGGTATATGCAAAAATATTAAAATATATAAAAAAAAAAAATTCAGTATTTTCATTTTTTTATTGAAAAAACATATTTCATTATCTAATTGATAAAAAAAATGTATTTCCCAGTTTACGAATAATAAAACAGTAAAAAATAGTAAAAAACATAAATTTAGATAGATAGATAGATACGTTTATTGACCACCTCTTTTGAAAAGTATAATCTTTACAAAAGGAATATTTGGTCCCAATTACAATGAATATATTCAATAGATTTTGTACAATCATCAAATAAGTAAATGAACTTTAAATTAATATACATTGTACTAATAACTGAATGATATACGTACGTACAGTGTAACTCACAGTATTGCATCATGCGAAATAGTGTTCGATAGCGTACAATATATTGGGGTCGCAGCTACATGAGCTAGCATATATATTTATATTTCCAGTAGTTTCATGATTTTATTGATATAAAAACGTATTTCCTAGCCTAAGAATAATAAAACAGTAAAAAATAGTAAACACTATTGTACCACGTAAAATACGATACTGGTATCTGTGTTTCGGAAAACGCAAAGGCTCTCACCTACGTGACCTAGTGAATATTAAAATTTTCATTATTTTATTGATAAAACAAGTATTTCCTACCCTAAGAATAATAAAACAGTAAACACTTGTAAAAAAACATAAAGTTAGATATACAGTGTTACCCCGGTTATTCGCGTTTCTTGGTTCGCGTTCTCACTCTATTGCGTTTTTTTTTTTTTTTTGATAAATTATTATTTTATTTTATGGGTATACGCAAAAATATTAAAATATTGAAATTTTTTTTTTCAGCATTTTCATTTTTTTTATTGGAAATGTGAATTTATGTTGCTTGCTGTTATTTATAATGTGAAGGGTGTTTTTTTAACAGTGCAGGGAGGGTTTATACAGTTTGTAAACGAAAAAATACTTGTAAATGAGTATGTGTGTCACGTCATCATCACCTCATTCATCGTAATTTTATTTATCACTTTCATAAAAATTTACGTTGCTTGCTGTTTTTTATAATGTAAAGGGTGTTTTTTTAACAATGCAGGGAGGGTTTATACAGTTCGTAAACGAAAAAATAATTGTTAATGAGTATGTGTCACGTCATCATCACCTCATTCAACATAATTTTATCTATCACTTTCATAAAAATTTACGTTGCGTGCTGTTATTTATAATGTAAAGGGTGTTTTTTTAACAGTGCAGGGAGGGTTTATACAGTTTGTAAACGAAAAAATAATTGTTAATGAGTATGTGTCACGTCATCATCACCTCATTCAACGTAATTTTATCTATCACTTTCATAAAAATTTACGTTGCGTGCTGTTATTTATAATGTAAAGGGTGTTTTTTTAACAGTGCAGGGAGGGTTTATACAGTTTGTAAACGAAAAAATAATTGTAAATGAGTATGTGTGTCACGTCATCATCACCTCATTCACTGTAATTTTATCTATCACTTTCATAAAAATTTACGTTGCTTGCTGTTATTTATAATGTAAAGGGTGTTTTTTTAACAGTGCAGGGAGGGTTTATACAGTACGTAAACGAAAAAATACTTGTAAATGAGTATGTATGTCACGTCATCATCATCATCACATTCACGGTAAGTTTTCCAATCACTTTCATAAAAATTTACGTTGCTTGCTGTTATTTATAATGTAAAGGGTGTTTTTTTAACAGTGCAGGGAGGGTTTATACAGTACGTAAACGAAAAAATAATTGTAAATGAGTATGTATGTCACGTCATCATCACCTCATTCACCGTAATTTTATCTATCACTTTCATAAAAATTTACGTTGCTTGCTGTTATTTATAATGTAAAGGGTGTTTTTGTAACAGTGCAGGGAGGGTTTATACAGTACGTAAACGAAAAAATAATTGTAAATGAGTATGTATGTCACGTCATCATCATCACATTCACGGTAAGTTTTCCTATCACTTTCATAAAAATTTACCTTGCTTGCTGTTATTTATAATGTAAAGGGTGTTTTTTTAATAGTGCAGGGAGAGTTTATACAGTACGTAAACGAAAAAATAATTGTAAATGAGTATGTATGTCACGTCATGATCACCTCATTCACCGTAATTTTGTCTATCACTTTCATAAATATTTTCGTTGCTTGCTGTTATTTATAATGTAAAGGGTGTTTTTGTAACAGTGCAGGGAGGGTTTATACAGTACGTAAATGAAAAAATAATTGTAAATGATTATGTATGTCACGTCATCATCACATTCACATAAGTTTTCCTATCACTTTCATAAAAATTTACGTTGCTTGCTGTTATCTATAATGTAAAGGGTGTTTTTGTAACAGTGCAGGGAGGGTTTATACAGTACGTAAACGAAAAAATAATTGTAAATGAGTATGTATGTCACGTCATCATCACATTCACGGTAAGTTTTCCTATTACTTTCATATAAATTTACGCTTGCATGCTGTTATCCATGAGGTAAAGGGTGGTATGTTAACAGTACATGGACAGTTTATAGTGTAAACGTAAAAATATATTAAAATATCTATGTACATATAGGCTGATCCTACTTCACGGATTTCCTGGTTCGTGCCGGGTCCCAGAACCGAACTACCGCGATAAGTGAGGCAACACTGTATGTACCTACAATATAACTCACAGTATTGCATCATGCGAAATAGTGTCCGATAGCTAAGTGAGCTAGCATATACATAAATTTAGATATACGTTCGTACGTAGTATAACTCACAGTATTGCATCATGTGAAATAGTGTCCAATAGCTACGTGAGCTAGCATATATATTTATATTTCCAGTAGTTTCATGATTTTATTGATAAAAAAACGTATTTCGTAGCCTAAGAATAATAAAACAGTAAAAAATAGTAAACAGTATTGCACCATGTAAAATACGATACCGGTATCAGTGTTTCGGAAAACGCAAAGGCTCTCACCTACGTGACCTAGTGAATATTAAAATTTTCAATATTTTATTGATAAAACAAGTATTTCCTAGCCTAAGAATATTAAAACAGTAAAATATAGTAAAAAACATAAATTTAGATATACGTACGTACAGTATAACTCACAATATTGCATCATGCGAAATATGTAGTGTCCGATAGCTACGTGAGCTAGCATATATATTTATATTTCCAGTAGCTCTCACCTACGTGAGATAGTTCATGTTTTTTTAACAGTGCAGGGACGGTTTATACAGTACGTAAACTTAAAAATAATTGTAAATGAGCATGTCATGTAATTACCACTTCATTCACCGTAATTTTATCTATCACTTTCATCTAAATTTATTTTGCATGCTGTTTTTTATGAAGTAAAGGGTGGTTTGTTAACAGTACAGGGAGGGTTTATACAGTGTAAACGTAAAAATAAATTAAAATATCTATGTACGTATAGGCTGATCCTACTCCGCGGTTTTCCTGGTTTGCGCCGGGTCCCAGAACCGAACTACCCCGATAAGGGGGGGAACACTGTATTCCACACTCCAAATGCTATCAATTATTAGTAAAGGTCTTATTCGGGATAGCTTAATATTATCTTTTATTCACAAAAATTGCATTGATTTTATGGATTTCGACTTATATCTAAGATAGAATTAAATAATTTATAACTCGAAAATGAGTCAGGTTCCAGAAAATTTAGTAAAATGCATATTTTTTTTGCGGGCTTTAGTTGAAGTCCACGAGATTTAATGATATATATTTATATAAACACACCCAACGAATTAATTATGGCCATTATGTTTGTCCAGTGGTTTTTGTATATGTTATCTATTTTCCTTCAGAAAATGCTTGAATTTGTTCTTTATATCTTGAGTGGGAATATGAGTTGTTTTTATGGGGGGAAAATAGAAAAAAGTAGCCATTTTCTGAATGAAATAATCATATATTATGTTGGAGCTTGAAAACAAATTATAGAGTAATAGAAAATCGTAAGCAATTATTGACTGAAATAGAAATGAAACAAATTGAAAAAATTAAATCACAATGAAAAATTATGAATAACTGTAATGAATTCGTTTCCTTACTGGCAGTAAACAAAAATTCCTATCTTAACTAATCTAATCAAACCAAACCTAAATTAATCTAATATAAAAACCACAAGAAACTAATTTTTTTAGTATTAGTTGTATTTTATCATTACAAAAATAAAAATTCCCGCCAAAAGTACATACCTTGAATACAGGTACTTTAAAAATCATGATCATTTTGTTACAAAACTCTACAAACACTGTAAAAAATTTCGTAAGAAAAATATAGTTACCCACAAGACATGTTTTCACTACCAATGTTTAAAACCTGCAAAACTACTTGTGGAGAGTATCATTAGAATCAGATAAATGATAACCCCTGCTAACGGATATATTGATTTACGAGGTTCTCGTCCTATGACGTTTTGTGTGATTACGATGTATCTCCTATATTTTATTTTGCTTCTGTTTTGATAATTTTTCCCAGTATTATGTCTCTTAAGCATAAAGCAGATTCTTCTGATGGCAAAGCTTTGAAGAAAAGGAAATCCATCACCATATAAGTGAGATTAGAGACTGTGGAATGCCTAGAAAAGGGAGACACTTTACTACTGCGTTACCAAAGGTGGACCCCCTGTAAAAGCTTTTATATACAGTGAAAAGCTGCAGGAAGAAACTGGTGAGGTGGAAGATTTAAGTGGTAGCTGATTGTCTGTTTATTATCAGTAGATGCCTAATGATTGGTAAAAGTCCTATTGGTGCACTAGCATGTGAGAGATATTAAAGGGAAATTAATGCTGGATTTCATCATCTGTACATGAAACCTAGATGAGTCATGATATGTTTAGAAGTGGCGCATGGACCTTTGAGAGTGGAAAACGAACTGGAGCTTACCAAAGAGGTGGAAACAGCTTTAAGAAAATGTAAGTTGAATTGTATCTGTCTGCATTTAAAATTTAAATGAGTAACAATCGGTGTACAAGAGGAAGATGCCTGCTAAAAATATGAGAATAGTGTGAGGGATATTTGATTTGGGACCTTAGAGATTAAGATGCAGTATATGAAGTAGATACAGAAATGTGGAAATAGGGATATGTAATACTGTATAAGGAAACCCTGATAGTTTACAAATAAGTTAAATGATAAAGAATTCAACTGGTATGAAATGTATAATTGAAAATAAAGAGTTAAAAAAAATCAAAAAAATCAAAATCAAAACATTTATTTCCATTTTGTACAATGGTTATTCAACATTAATAGTAACTTATAAGTAGACATGTAATTAAACTAATAAATAAGAGGGTTAGACATATAGTTAAATTAAATGTAGCTTTCATAGAAAATAATAATGCTGTAATAAAAATGTTAACAATAATGTTAATAATAAAGTAGTAAGTATGCCACTAGATACAGGATCGTTATTATCGGCATCATTTCCATATTTGTTTCCTTACAATGAGAATAATTAGTTCTTAATGAGCAGCGACTATTTGTCCAAAAGAAAACTATATAGTTTGCCTTTGAAAGCTGTGAAGGAGGATGCATTTTTAAGATGCTCTGGAATATTATTCCAGAGTGTTGGCCCTTTGATAATGATCATCTTTGAACCTGCTTCTGTGTTTGTTCTGTGAATAAAGAGCTCACTGCTCTGTCTTGTGTTGGTAATGTGACTTAGGGCTAGAGATTCAACAACAGTTATTCGAGTGGTAGTCTCAAAATTGTCTTTTATACGTGATAAGTACATTAATGTTCCTGTAACCTTTTTGCATACTTTATCTATGTGGGAATCAAACAACATGTGGTTATCAAAGTGAATTCCTAGGTTTTTGACTGTTTTGCTAGGTGTGATAATATTGTCGCAAAAATTAATTGTTGTGTTTTCTGGAATTTGTGCTATGTGGAACCTTGAACCAATAAATATGCACTGTGTTTTACTTTCGTTAATTAACAGCCCAATTTCTTGGAAATAGGTTTTAATTTTTGACAGAGTGTTTTCTGCTCTTAAAGTTAGCTCTGGGAGATTATTAATATCACCACTAAGGAGTAGTTGAGTGTCATCTGCATATTGTACGACTAGACAGTCAGAAATTAAAGAAGATAGATCATTTACGTAAATGGAGAAGAAGATAGGACCAAGTACTGATCCCTGTGGAACACCAAATGATACATTTTTTGGCACAGAGATAATGTTGTTAAGACGTATGGACTGTTTACGATTAGATAGATACTCGCTAAACCAGCTTGGATCAATATTTAAGTTAATACATTTACTTAAAAGAATTTCATGGTTTACACTGTCGAAGGCTTTTGATAAAGTCTAATAAAATTAGCAAAGATATTTTTTTCATATCTATATTATTATATATACTATTCGTAACTTTAAGCAGTGCAGTTTCCGTCGAGAGTTTTGGTCTGAAACCATGTTGGCTAATCGTTAGTAGTCTATTTGATTCTAAATATGACATAAGTTGGCATGCAACAATTTTTTCTAATATTTTAGAGAAAATGGGTAGGAGGGAAATGGGACGATAGTTTGTCACATCTTCTCTGTCCCCCTTTTTATGCAGAGGTATTACATGTGATATTTTCCAAGAGTCAGGAAACTTTTTAGTAACAATGGAAGTGTTCATAATAGTTAGAATATAGGATGCAATCATGGGTAGAGCATCTTTGAAGAACTGAAATGGTATACCATCTGAACCATAAGAGCCAGAGTTTCTTAGGCTCTTTATGGTAAGAATTAGGGTAGCACAATCTATAGGATTTATCTTGAAGTACTCTCTTGTGTTTTCATTGGAAGAATTGTCATTTAAGCAATTACTCATATTCACTGAGTTGATGTTTTCTTGAGTTTTTTCATATGTATTTTTGCCAACGTTAGCAAAATAGTTATTAAAGTTATCTGCTTTGTCTTTCAACTCCGTAATATTTTCATAACTTTCTGAGGTACTCTTTTCATTTGGTATCATGCTTCTTATCACTTTCCATGTTGCTGCTGTATCATGTCTAGAGTCATTAAATTGTTTTTTGTAAAAGTCTTTTTTACTTACACTGATGAGAGATCTGACACGTTTCTTTTCTGTTTTATAACGTTCTCGGAGAGTCATATCATATCTATTCATTTTTAGCTCTTTTTGTATTTGATTTCTGATTTGCATTGCCTCTTTGATGTCATTAGTTAGCCAGGGGGCTGAGGGGCGGGTTATTTTTCTTGTTACAATGGGTGCACAACTATCTAAGCATTCAAGGAAGACTTTTGATAAAATCTCAACCTGCAAATCGACGTTATCTGTGTATTTAATTCTATTAAGTGCATTTGTGTTGTTGATTAATGTTTCACAAAAGATATCAGGGGAGTAATTTTTTAGACACCGGAATGTCTTGAGGAGAGGCTTCCTTTTGGGCTTGTTTATGTTTAGCATAGCAATGTTCAGCTCGTGGTCTGCAATTGGGCAGGGAACTACGTCCCAATAGGGTATACTTTCCACTTTATTTGTTATTATCAGATCTATAAGAGTCCTAGAATTAGGGGTTATGCGGGTCGGTTTTGTCACTATTTGTGTTAACTTCACAGTGTTGATCACCCTTTTCATTTTGTTATCTGCTGAGAGCAAGTCATCATTAAAATCACCAAGTATGTATATGGGTTTATGATGCACACAGATATTTCTGAATGTTTCTAGCAGATGATTGAATGAACTGGTTGGTGCTTTAGGGTGACGGTAAACACACCCTACAATGAAAGATGGAAGTTCCTGATACTGCACAGTGATCCATAAATCTTCGAGCTCCTCAGTTTTTTCTAAACCTGTGGTTATTTCTGATGCACTAAGATAATTTCTAACATAAATACAAACCCCACCCCCTCGGCCATGGTCATTGCGAAATATTTTAAACTCTGGGATATTCACATATTTATTTTCAGATTAGGAGGAAGCCAAGTTTCACTTACACAGAGGATGTCTATGTTGTAGTCTTTTGTTAGTATTATTATTTCCTCAAAATGAGCGAGCAGGGACTGAGCGTTCACATGTACTAATGTTACATTCTTACCATGTTTCATTGGGGTGGTATCCATAGTCATAGTTGTAGTTTCGACTGTGTGATTCTGCTGGGAATTCATCATTGTAGTGTGTTCTGGGGTTAGCCCATGGATCCTGGTGTCTGTACCTGCCGTTGGATGTGTAACGCTGGTTTGAGTACGTGCCGTGGTATGATCGGGCCTTCCCAAAGTTTGTATGCCTAGGTGAGTGTCTAGGGTTGTAAGAGCCATCACTCCAGGAGAAGTCTCTTGTGTGTGGACGGCGATAAGAGAGGTTTGTATCGTGTCTCTTTCTGTAGTCTTGCGTATAGGGGATTGTTTCATTAGCTCTTTGCTGTTTATTTTGGTATGACTGTAGTTTGGGATATTTTGTAGAATACCCAGGTTGTGTCCATTGTTTGCCCCCACGAAATGGCTGGACAATTGTGCCTGTAGGCCATTGCTTCAGTTTGTAAGGCACATATTCAAATCCTTTCGATATCGTTATTGTGAAGGAAACCCAGTTTGGTTTGCGAGAAAGCTCCTTAATCAAGACTTCTTCAGAAGGAATGCCTTGATTTGTCAATGTATTATGTATCTCTCTCTCAAAGGGGTTGCCAGGAATGCGAATATATATTTGAGTTGTAACCCTTGCACTTGCATTATTGGGCAACTGTGGCTGTGGGGGAGAGGACTTCGATGGAATGTTTAGAATAGAGACTGCTGCTATTTTGTCTTTTCTGTTTTCTTCATTATTTTGCAGCCTATTGCTGGGTTGGTTATTTGTGCTGGAAGGTGTAATTTGGTTGTCCTGGTTAGTGATAGTTGCTGTGTTGTTTGGAGTAGTGGAGATTGACTCTATATCTTCTTCGCTGTTTTGCAACTCTTTACCAGGTTGGTTGTTTGTGCTGGGAAGAATCTTGTTCTGGTTAGTGCCTGTTGTTGTATTGTTAGGAGTAGTGGGGAAGGACGCTGTTGTTTCATCACTATTTTGTAACCTGTTACTGATTTGATTATTTATGCTAGATGGTGTATTCAGGTTGTCTTGATGACTATCACTTTTATCTGGATCTACCTCTTCTTCACTACCACTGTCACATTCGTCTCTCAATGCAATGAAGGAATTGTGAGTAGAGACAGAAAACCTAGTTTGCAAAACCTGAGGGTTGTTGATAGAAGGGACATCATCGTTGTTAGGTGACAGCACTGAACTGAGAGGTGGAGATGTTTCTGATAGGAGTTTCAGCCTAGAATTATCTCTTTTAAGTAGGACAGTGTCAGATTCTAGCAAACCCACCTTGTGTTGTAAGGCTTTCACCTTTTCAGCATCTGCTTCCAAAATTTTCACCTTATCTGCAAGACTTTCTATCATTCGATGTAGGTCTCCTAGGTCGTGTGTTTTTTTAGACTCTATGGATTTTACAACCGAAGTTTGAGGTTGAAAGAGTTTGTCAAGTTCACCGTTCATTGAGATATTCAGGACACTTGCGCTTAAAGTTATTATGTTTGTAATTATGTCTTTTTTAACTCGTTTTTTTATGATGTGTTTACCACTGTATTGGGGAAAGAGTTCCACTACCTTCGAAAGCAAAAGTTGACTTGTTTTGTACAGAGTGACTTTTTTAATATTTTAAAAGGAAGAACTGAATCCCTTGATGAAAATTCGAAAAGATTTAGGAAGGAGAGTATTAAGAAAAAGTACATATGGGTTTGTACACTGATATTAAAAATTAATACAAAATGATAAAATAATGTTATATTGTAAGTAGTCAATATTATATGGAAATAGGAATGAATCAAGGACAATGCAGATGCTATGAGAGTGAATTTAATAATGCAAAGAGAACAAAACCAAACACAACTGATGCTAGAATAGGCCAAATGTAGGTAAAAAGAAAAATGTAAGGCAGTAGTTCTGTGAATATATATATATATGTGGGAAAAATAAATTATTTAGAATTATAAGTAGAAATTTTACTTGGCATAATGGAGAAAAAATGGTTTTACTTTTAAATGCTGTAATTAAAATCATATATCTTACCTCTATCCAGCCATATACCAACACCATATTCCCCATTATAAGGGGAGTGGCTGAGTCAAAGGAAACATTGACTTTTTGTGGGAAGTAAGTACAGAAGAGGGGATTCACAGTCCCCTCACTCTACCCCATTTAGTTGACTTACGACACGCAGGTGAACACGGAGGCAGTATTCTTACCCCCCTCCCTTAGGGGGTATCTCACCTCTACAACTTTAAAATTGTTTTTAGATGTTGGCACCAAATTTGAGGTAAATATTCAGTGGAAATAGTACTGGAAAAGTAGATCATATAGGATAATTATATACCGGTAGTTAAATATCTGATGTTAATACTGAAGCTTTGTTTGACTTAAACAGTTTAGTTAATAAGAAAGTCTTATATTTACAAACCAGAAATTGGCCTATAAATTTTGTTCCAATTCTGGTAACCTAATTAAAGAAAAAATAGTTGCGAAATTTAAGTGAATACTGACTAGCTGCTTAGGGAATGGAGAAACCAATGGATTGTAATGTTTATGTGCCCAAGAATAATAATGGTAGAAAATGGGGAAAATATACAGGAGCGCATGCGCACATACCTCTGATATTAGAACGATGTAAGTGTTAATGAGCTTTTATGGCCTTGGGTAAAATCAATACTGAATTTAGAAAAATTCCCCTTTTTATCTTACTTGTTGAAATACCAACTGTATTTCATTTACAATTTCTGATAATAAGAATCTTTGATGTAGAAGAGAATTGTCTCTAAATAATTTGATATTGAGTAAAGAAATTAAAATATAAATGTCAATTTCCAGTTCTTGAGGGTGTGAAAATAAAGGTTTACCTGATTAACACATATCTTATGAAAAGTAAAGGATTAGGCCTAACCCCAATGAACTTTCGCCATATTAGTTTTGTGGGTTGTCGCATTTTGTCTCATATTGTACCTATTTTCCATTTGTTCAGAGCCTGCTTTCAGTGCCTCTATTTTTGTTCAGTGTTTATCTACCACATAATGACCGGTTTTACGTCATGGACTCCCTTTTCTGCTAAGGACTAAGACGGTGCCTCCTTACAAAGGACTTTGGTTTTGGCATGTGTGATCGTAACTGAGTGCATGCCCTTGATAATCTCAGACCGTGACAGGCCGCGAAGCCTCGACCTAACACCTCAATGTCGCAGACACTACCACTTTGCCATGGTGACCACTTATCAAACACATAATGTTAGGGTTGGTTTTTTAAGTGCCCAGAATAGGCTAAATTAAGGATTGAAATTGGTATATTGCTAGTGAATTATTTTACTTGTGCATGAATTTTGCCATATGCAGGCAAGGTAAAATGAAGTGATATGTTAACATCTCTGAACCTCTGTATATGTATGTGTGTGAACGAAAAGATTTTTGTCAGACATTTTGATATTTACCAGAAATTTTAGGTTTAATTGTTAACTTTGTTGTTTGCATTCTATAAACCAAGCATTGAACAGCCTCTACCTCTGATTCCTAGTTCACACTGCTGTTGTTGGAGGTTCAGAGTGATTTGTTCATGTATCATCTAATTTTAATTTATATTTTTACTTATTGAAATAAATGATTTGTTATATAGGTAAATTGTACTTAATTTATATGCAACATCTTCAAGGGATAATTTGTAATGTCTCTTGTTAGTGATCTAATATTGAAGATATTCCAGTATGTCGTATTGTAAGCATTTTGATATTGAATAAGTATGTAAAATAACATATTCTGATGAATTTAATCGAGAAAAATCATGGAGACTACTATTTCTGGTGTTAATTTAAATTGAAAAAAAAAAAATTTGGAATGATACCCATAATGTATTTATTTTTAATATATTAAAATAATAATTCAGGAAAGCGTACTCAGCATTTAGTTTATTATAAGAATTTTTTTTTTAAGAAAGAGAATTATGGAATTATAATTGATACTTTACAACTGTTATTTGGACTTAAAACATTTGTAGCATTACATAGTGTAATTGTGAATATCATTGAAATAGAAACTGATTTACTGTGGTATGTGTCAATATTTGTATCAAGAGAAAAGGAAACAAAAAACGTTTATAAATGTTATTATCATGCATAGAAATTAATGTAAATACTAGAATATAATCTATTGAACATCAGTATCATTCTTCAATTTGTCTACTTGCATTCAATCAAGAAGGTCTGTTGCTTGTGGTGTGGTTGCCAGTCTAGAGTCGAATCACTAAAAAAAAAAAAAAAAGAAGAGAGATGGAACTCATAGTTCCAGCCACTTGCTCAAATTGGTCATCCATTGAGAGGTTGTACCTCAAAGACTTTTTTTTTCCAGAATTATTATATGAAATACAGTTCAACACAGACAGACAGTTCAGTAAAATTGACTGTTTCCAGGCCAGCTGATTCCACCCTTATTTCTCACAAGTATGAAGGAGACTAGCTTGTATTATATCTCCTTGTAGTATATAAGTTGTTTCTACATTTAGGCATGTATTCTGAGACTTTTTTTTTAAGTCTGCAATGTGTAATCTCATTTATATAAATCTATATTAATTTCGATTCTGGAATGAATATTTAAGCTATTTATTTTAGTCATAGTGTGGGTGTTTTTATCCTCTTCTTGTAAGCGCATTCACTTTTGGGTTTATTTGTGTTTTGGTTGTATTTTGGCCCTATATTAAACTAGAATATATGTTTAGAGAATTTACAGTTCTTATCTATAGCAACATAACAATGATAAGAAAATACTTTACAAACAAAGCTTAAACAATTTAGTAACAGTAAGAAATGCGAACAGTAGTGAAAAATATACTCGTTGAGGTAATACCACTTGTGAATTCCCTATTTTTAGCCTTATTGGATATTTGTATGCAAAGCCTTTTACCCCCCATAGACATTAGTCTTCACATGTATATATCTCATAACATTTGGTAATATATGAGATTTAGAGAATTAATATTTAACCACACGTATGTCACGGTGAGGAACTGTTGATTCTTTATTACTTATGGAAGTTGTGGTTTCCAACCAAGAATAGAAAGAAGTGCCAGATTTGAGATAAATCTTTATCCTTTAATTGCACTAACAGTTGGGTTTGTAATTTCACATGAATATGCTAAGTTACTGGAGGGGATAATCATCTCTTATAAATGAATTATGAGGTGGAGAAATTTCATACGCCCCTTTCTTAGGTCCCTCACTTCGTTATTGTCTTAATTTCAGAACATATAACATGCAGCTGTCGGCCACAGGATTATATTATCCCTTGATAAAGTGTTGTGACTTACTCAGGAAGTGAGATTGTAACTTATATTGTTTTTTTAAGCTTTTTGTATGTGAAATGCTGCACAGTCTTTGAAGAAATTTTATGTAATATTTTGTTCCCTCGAGATTATATATTTTCAGTTTAATTTTTTGAAATCTTTCCAAGTACCAAAGACTGCAGATATGTATGGCAGTATGGGATTATCTCATAAAACGATATTATGAAAAGATATATTGCACTGAGACTATCATATTATATTGCATTTTTAAAAAGTGTGAAACCTATGAAGGACTAATTTATGGTTACTGTATATACGTCTCTGAGATCAGCCATAGCAGAACATCACATTTAATACTACCAGTATGACTCTGAAAAATTAAAACAATTATCGTTTTGCATATTCTCATTGCCTTAATATTGTACTTGCTATATGAGTAGCTGTTAATGTGCTAGATTTTCTTTCCTTTTTTTTTTTTTTTTACCTAATTGTAATTAAAAATGTTCTCATTTCTCTTTCTAGGTGAGGTCAACTTTTCATTCCATATCAGCTGTTGTCTTGTGTTTGCATGATCAATTGCATCCGTAGTGAAATATGGTTGGTGGTTTTTAAGGGCATTGGAGGCCGGAAGAATGAGTTTCATCCAGGTTAATGCTGATATCTTAGTTTCATCCAACGTCAGCAGTATGCTAATGATGTAAGTTCTCATTTCCGTTGTAATACTATGTATATGAAGTCTTGAAATGTTTAGAGCTAGATATAATGATAAGGGATATGTGTTGTTCTTTGTTCTGTTTTAGTTAGTATTTTGTTGCATATCTTTTTCTGTGTCAAGATTCTTAAGTTTTATATCTTTAAACAATTTTACTGTTTAATTCCAGAGGCATATTTTAAAAATTCTTTTTGTTTGTCCTCTGTGGAAAGTGATCTAGCTGACATTGATCATTCTCATTACAGAAGTTGGCAGTCGAGATACAGACGGAATTTACTGATAAGGAAAAAAAAGAAATTTCCACGCTGCTGTGATGCTCCTTGCTCATGCGTACGCCTCAGTTCTTCTTTAAAATCTTTACTCACGAAAACCCCGAATAGATTTTTAATATCCACGTGTTGAAATCATAGTATTTGCGATATTAATTTCCTGTGTGTGATTCACTCTGTCAAAAGAAAAGTATTGAAAATTGTGCATTACGGCCATATATATTCCAAGAATAAGTGTCCCATCTTAAATATTATTGGCAAAAATTTTAATGTTTGAATATAGTATTGGTAGTTTATCGTATCCATTAAAAACTATGTAGTTGAAATGGAAAAGTCAGAGAAAGAGAGCTTAGATCTTAGTGACTTAACTGCTGATTTGTTAGCTCTGTCTAGATCCAAAGGTAAAAGTAAGAAAAGGAAAGAACCGGCGAGTGTCGATCGCAAAATTAGAAGTCCGTGCCTGGACCACCAAGAATTTCAAGCGGAAGCTATTACTCTGAGCCGAGCTGCAAACATGAAGGTCCAAATTAACAAAGAGAAGTCGCCTCCGGTGCGAATACATTGTTCTTACTGTAACGTCTACTTTAGTAACAATGCCGAATTGCAGTCCCATTGTCGAGGGCCAGACCACCAGATGACCATCATGTCCGACGAAGGGAGAGAGTGGACGCACAGACCCCCTCCTCGCGGTCTGAGCGCTGACGAGTACGCTTTGTGTTCCACCTTTAAAGACACGCAGCATTGCCGTTTGGGAGACCAATGCGTTGGAGCTCACTCTAATGCAGAATTGGTTGAGTGGCAGGAGCGTTTTGAATACAGGGCTATGAAACTGGAGCGTGCGAAGGAGAAACAGCTTCACGGCGCATCATATTCTGATCAACTTTTGGAAAGACTGTCCCAGGCACAACATCAAGATGCCCTCATTAGTGAGAAGGTTTGTAATATATATATTACAGTATTATTATTATTATTATTATTATTATTATTATTATTATTATTATTATTATTATTATTATTGTAATTTTATTATTAATTTTTTAATGAGAAGCAACAAGATTTGAACAAAGGATGTGATCAGAGAAGAATTCACTGAAATGCTTTGCTTATATTGAGTCAGTTTGCAGTAAAAGTAACTCCCAGATTCCTATAGATTAATATGTTCATTGAGAAATGATTTGTGGTTTAAGAGTTCATATACTTTATTAAATTACTTTAGTCATACTGGTCACTCATTACTGCATTTTAAATGGAAGGGGGAATTGCTGCTCATTTATTTCTGTAACAGAGTTTGAAACTTTGAGAGCTTAATTATATTATATTGCAGACTGAATTTTCCCATCAAATATGATTACAAATTGATAGCCAAAACAGTATGTTTCAGACTGCAATTAATATATATATATACCTCTAGGTTTGCACAAGCACATACACTCACATGTGAGCATGCACCCACAGATCTAGCTGGTAAGGTAGTAGAATTAAAACATAGGATTCACAACAGTAAGGCAGATATAGTAGCAGTTACAGAGACTAAGTTAAGTGAAGACATAAACAGTGTCACAGTTTTTCCTAAGGGTTCCAGAGTATTAAGGGTTGAAAAGATCTGAGAGGACTGCTCATAAGTTAAAGGTTTCAGGTTGAGGAAATAAACTTTGGTATAGAAAGTGAGTTCAAGGCATTTCTTGTTACTCGCATGAATACTGGGTCAGAGAGCATTGTAATAAGTGGTGTATATAACACGCCAAGAAACCAACATAGGCTAGAAGTTTATGAGAAAAGTCATACAGGTACTATTGAAGTTATAATCTCAGTTGTTAACATTGCACAAGAGAGAAAATGTATAATTTTGATTAATGGAGATTTTAATCATTAAGAGATAGATTGGATCCTACACCAACATGTACTGGAACTAACGAGGGCCAGGAGTGGGGATGAGCCATCGTTGCTAGATCTAGTATTCACAAATAATGTGTTGGATATTGAAAAAATTGAGTATCACCATCAATTGGAAAGAGTGCCCACTATGTGCTGTTGATGGAGTATATCATCGAAGATGTTCTGCCTGGAAGTAGAGGCACAGAGGACGCGAGGAGGAACTACCTGAAAGGAGATTACATCAAAATGAATGAGCTTTTTGCAGTTATTGACTGGAGGACCTTATTTAACTACAAATCTGTGCATGAAATGTACATCTTTTGTGATGAATATAGGAAGATAGTAGATTGTTGCATACCTTCCACCAAAATAGGAGTTATTCATGCCAGATAGAAATAGTTCAATAATGAGTGTAAGAGAGCTAAGGAGTGGAGAGACAAATGCTGGAAAAGGTATAGGAGGAGAAAAAACTTAAATGGTTGGCAGACTTATAAAAGAGCAAGAAATTATTACCTAAGTAAAAGAAGAGAGGCAGAGAGAGACTATGAAAGGGATATCACCAGGAAGGCTAAAGAAAATCCCAGACTTTTCCACAGCTTTATCAGAGGAAAACTGAAGATAAAAGAATAGGTTTTAAAGCTAAAGAGAGCGGATGGAAGCATCACTGAGACGAATGAAGATATCTGCGAAGAATTGAACTAGGAGTTTCAGTCAGTATTTATAGTAGAAAATACTCCACCCCCTCTGATTGCAGAGATAGGAGCTCATGGGCCAGTATTAGAGAACATCATCTTTTCATCCACAGAGGTATGCAAAGCGTTGATGGAGTTTGACGCCCATAAAGCAACAGGTCCTGATGATATATCCTCTAATGTACGTAAGAAATGCACTAAATCAATATCAGTGACACTAAGTATCATATTTGAAAAGTCGCTGGAGTCGAAGGAGATTCCAAGATGCTGGAAACAAGCGAACATGGAACCGATCTTCATAAAGAGAAGGAGTGCTAGGAGGTCCGAAGCTAATGTGACGATACTTGATACTATGATTGACTACAGGAGTGCTACGGCTCTAAACTATAGACCTGTTTCCTTGACCAGCATAGTTTGCATAGTTACGGAGAGAGTACTAGAGAAACACATCTCTCTTCACTTGGAATCCTTTAACGTTTTGTTAGTGAGACAGCATGGCTTTAGAGAGGGTAGATTAACAGTAACAAACTTATTAGAATTTTATGATGGGGTATACCGAATATTACAGGAAAGAGAGGGCTGGGCAGATTGCATATTCCTAGACCTCCAGAAAGCATTTGACACTGTCCCACACTGGAGACTTATTAAGAAGCTGCAAGCAATGGCAAGAATAGGTGGTAATATCTTGGAATAGATAAAAATTTACTTAGAAGGCAGGGAACAGAGGGTTAGAGTAAGACACTCAGTGTCTGAATGAAGAAGAGTTACTAGTGGAGTTCCACAGGTTCAGTTTTAAGGCCACTTTTGTTCCTTGTATATGTAAATGACCTACCAGAGTCTGTAAGTTCATTCATGAATATGTTTGCAGATTATGCAAAGATTATTAAGAGAGTAAGAAACGAGAACAATGTTAGAGAACTTCAGGGAGACCTAAATAGTCTGCATGAGTGGTCAGAAAAGTGGCTAATTAAATTCAATACTTCAAAATGTAAGTTAATGAGAATGGATACAAGTGCAAAAAGGACCAAGCTTGACTACTCAATTGCAGGAGCAGAACTTGAAGAGACAGAGAATGAGAGAGATCTAGAAGTAAACATACTGGCAGATTTGTTTCCAGAAATAAATATAAATGGCATGGTAAGGGCAGCATATGCTTTCTTAGCAAATGTAGGGGTAGCCTTCAGGCACATGGACAAGGAAATGTTCAGAAATATTTATATAACGTATGTGAGGCCTAAGCTTGAAAATGCTGCCCCATTTTGGAATCTACGCATGAAAAAGCACATAGTTAAGCTAGAAAAAGTTTAAAAACACGCCACGAAATTGGTGCCAGAAATGCGCAATCTCAGTTATGATGAGAGGCTGAGGGACTTAAATTTACCATCACTCGAAGCTATAAGAATGAGGGAGGGATATGGTGACGGTTTTTAAATATCTTCATGGTTATGACAGAGTGGATAGGGATCGATATTTTGATATGGATGGCACTAGAACTAGAGGTCATAGTTTGAATCTTCGTAAGGAAACTTCTTTGCAGGATGTAAGGAAGTACTTTGATTAGTGTAAGAGTAGTTGATAATTGGAATTCACTAGGCGAGAAGGTAGTTAATGCTAACTCAGGCCATAGTTTTTAGGACTATGTGCAAAATGGAACTGACCAGAAAACGGGAAGTTACGAGTTTGGGGCTCTTTTACGTAAGCACAATTAGGTAATTACCCATGCAGACATGCGTACACACTTAGATCCCCAAAGAGAGTGTTAGCAAACCAAAGGATGTAGCTTCATTAAGACTATTGTAGTAAATGTTGATATGGTGGCTGGTAATGCTGGTGACTTAAAAAAATAGGTTACCTGAGGCTATGGCAGACAAGATAGCAGTTACAGAGCCCAAATTGCTTGAAGAAAGAGATGTTATAATTTTTCCTAAAGGTTATAAAATAATGAGGATTGAGACTTCAGATTACTGATGGCAGGATAGCCTTTTTGCAAGTGAGTGGTTCCTGGTTGAAGTAAATTTTTCTGTGAAAAGAGATATGAAGGCATTTATTGTAGCTCACGTATATATTTGATTTGGTACAGCTGTGGTATGTAACCAACAAATGAGTCAGCATATACTAGAGGTGTATTGGGAAAGTAAGTTGGGTTCACTGTAAGTAATAGATTTAGTTGTAAACACTGCCGGTGAGAATGAATGTAAAATATTGATTATGGAGAATTTTAATCAAAGAGAACCTGACTGGAAGAATCTTGAGTCACATTATGAAGAGGATTGTTTTTGGGCAAAATTCTTATATTATGTGCAAGAAACCTTGTACACCAGCCTATGCAAGATCCAGCAAGGGCTAGGGAAGGAGGTGAACTGTCACAACTTTATTTGATGTTTTATGTTCTAGTTTTATGTATCACTGTTAATCCCCATTATGGGGATAGACACAGATTGAGTTTGTCTGGGGAATTAAGGCTGGATGCCTATCCTAACTTCCCCACAGTGGGGTAAATTCTCGTTTTGTCAACTTCTGAGAGGTAGAATCCAGAATGAGCCACTGATTGGAAAAATGATTGAGTGATTATAAAGCTCATTATTGAGGATGTTTTGTCTGTCAGTAAAGGAGCTGAGAAGGAAGTGATGAAGAATTATCCAAAAGAAGATTGCAAGACAAGTAAAAATTTTTTTTACTGATATTAACTGGGGGTCATTTTGAACAAATCTGGAAAGGAGATGCATAAAATCTTTGGCAGGAATAGGATAGGATAGTTATCTCTGCGTACCGTCTGCCAGAATAGGAATTATTAATGCCAAAGAGAAATGGTTCAATAATGAATGTAAAAGGGCAAAGGAGAGGAGAGGCAAATGTAGGAATAGGTATAGTAAGAGCAAAAATTTAAATGCTTAGCAGTATTAGAAATGAACATAAAATTAGTAGCTAAGTGAATGAAGCAGTGCAGAGAGGGCATATGAAAGATACGATGAGGAAAGCAAAGTAAAATAACACTACTCATTAGCCTTGTCAGCAAGAAATTAAAGGTCAAAGAACCAGATTTATAATTGGTAAGGGCCGATGAAAGCATTACTGAGACAGATGAAGAGATCTAAAAAGAATTCAACAAACTTTCAGTTGGTATTTACAGTAGAGAATACTCCTTCCCCTTATATTGCAGAGATGAGAGAACAGAGGCCATGATTAGAGAACGTTGTCTTTTGAACTAGTAAAAAATATTCAAAGCATTTATTGAATTAGATGCTAACAAGTTTGTATGACTTAATGATATATCCCCTTATTTACTTTGGAAATATGCTGTACCATTATCTGTAGCATAATGCATCGTATTTTACAAGTCCCAGGAATCTGGGACTTGTAAAATGGTAGACACAGTTCTTAACTATAGACCTAATTCATTGACTAACATAATTCAAAAAGGTGTGGAGAAAAGTACAGAGAAAATACATTTCTCTTCACTTTGAGTCTTTGAGTTTTTTGTCGCTGAGACAACATGGCTACTCAGTTGTTGGAATTTTGTGATGAGGTAAGTGTCATTTTACAAGAAAGAAGGGTCTGTGGAGCTTGTATAGGTTTAGATTTTCAGAATGCACCTAATACAGTCCATGTGAGAGACTCAGTAGTAAGCTGTATGCAGTGGCAAGAATAGGTGGAAATATCTGGGAGTTGAGATAAACTTATTGAGCAGAAAGGTAGCAGAGTGTCATAGTTAAAAATGCAGTAAGCATAACAATGTTTTGGGGACACTTTAGATAAGCACATGTGTAGATAATCTGTCGGTGTCTTTTACTGCACTTTTATATATGTATGCGGGTGATGCAAAGATTAGTGGTTATTCATGTTTTATACTTCAGAATTTAATGTAATGAGAATGAGCAAGATTACATGAAGACCCAGGTTTAGGTATTTTATAGAAAGAGAAATTCCTCTAGATTCTGTCAACAAAAGAGATATAGGGGTAAATATATTGACAGATTTGTCTCCAGAAATGTATATACTGTACAGGAAATGGTAATGGAAAGGGCAACATTTGCTCTCTCAGCAAACATTAGGGTAGCCTTCAAGTTTGTGGTTAGAGAAATGTTAGAAATATGTTCTTGAATTCTGAGGCCTAAGGTTGAACATTCAGTGCCATTCTGTTATCTGCACTTGAAAATACATTGAAAAAAATTGGAGAAAGTTTAGAGACATTGCAAAGCTGGTGACAGATATGCTATTTCTCAGTTATGAGGAAGGGCTGAAAGAGTTAAACTTACATCACTGAAAGCTAAAAAAAGGAAGTGAAGATATGGTGATGTGTCTTAAATTCATCCATGGTTTTGACAAAGATGATGAGAACCGATGCTTTGGTATGGAGTTTTCTAGAACACTGGTTGAAATTTTGCAAGAATAGTTCATTGCAGGATGTAAGGAAGTACTGTGTTAATGTGAAAATAATTGATAACTGGAGTTCACAAAGTGAAGAAAATGTAAAAGTTAATCACATTCACAATTTTATTGGTAGGTATGATAAGTCTGTGAGCAGAACAGATGCTGACAAGGAGACATGCCTATAGAGTTATGAGCATAGGGCTATTTCTCTTGAGCTCAATTAGGTATTTACAAATTGGTAAATATACACACAATTTTATGTTTGTATGAAGCCAGTATTTTAAGTCGGTATTATAATACGCTCTACCCCATTTTTCTCTGTAGCTGTAGATGTGCATTATCCAATGGAAATGATGTCTTAATCTGGTATCATGCTCATCATGATGCAGATTAATTATTAAAACTTATTTGATATTAGATGCATGAATATAAACTATCACATTTTTCTAAGCCATTAATAATAATTTCTTATATCTCAATTTTTGTTTTCAGACAACAGGTATCATAACTAATATCAGCCCAGAACCCAATTTGCGTGTCTCTCAAAAACCGAGTCATCACGAATGGATGATAAGTTTGTGCCCTCCTGCACCATTACGTGTCATTGCCCTTCTTCACGATGCACACAGAACTCATTTTTCCATCTCCGAAGTTACTCAGATTGATAATATTCGTTGTATTCATCGTTCCTGTGAACCCGAAAATAACCAAGAGTGGATATGTACCGATGTCGATGCCTTCGTGCCGCACGAGCACCGTGTTATCGAATATAAAGTTACAATTACTTTTAAGACAGTTATATATGGTACCTTTAGACAGGCGGTTATATTTGATTATGGAAGTGAACCCGTACTCATGCAGAGATTGTGCGTTGATGTCATTCCAGTCGAAGATTTAAGTGCCCTCGAGGAAACAAAAAAGACCATCCTAACCCGAAGCGAGAGATGGTGTGACGAAAATGTAGATATTATAACTTTCGAACCCAAAACACACGATTTGAGTTGTCCTGATAGAAATCTTTTGAATTCTTATCCTGCCCCCACCAACGAAAATTTCGTTTTCACGCAAACGTCTATGGAAAAGGTGCCCACCAGAAGCAACTACAAGAGCCGAGTACACGACCTTCTTCATATTGAAGAACTGGCGCAGTTTGACTTGATGTCCAGATTCAACATCAAAACTACCTTGCAAATCACGAGCAGTTATCTGCTTCTTCCCTCGACGGCCGCGACTGCTAAATATTCGCGTCCGGGCGAACTCTTTGGCAAGTTGGAATTGTCCTCGGAAATATCTGAAGATTCTCACCACGGGAGATTAGTGTTATCCAACTGTAATACCATTCTTGTGTCAACTATTCCAGAAGCGCCTGAAAATGGAGGTAAATTTTATTTCCCTTAGAAATGTGTTTGTACTTTGAAAGCAAGGAAGGGTGGATCGAGGATGGAAGAGACAGTGAAAGATGTGAATGGACAGATGTTAAGAGGGAACGATGCAAGGAAAAGATGGGCAGAATATTTTGAGTGCTTGCTGAATGTTGAGGAAGATAGAGAGGCAGCTATAGTGGCAGTGGGAGGGGTTCAAGGGCCAGCAATGGGAGATGAAAATGAGAGAGAGATTACAAGAGAGGAGGTGAAAAGGGCAATGTATGAAGCAAAAGCAGGTAAAGCACCTGGAATGGATGGTGTGAGAGCGGAGATGTTGAAAGAAGGGGGTGTGACTGCATTGGAATGGTTAGTGAGAGTGTTTAATATATGCTTTATGTTGTCATTGGTGCCAGTGGATTGGGTGATTGCCTGTATAGTGCCCCTATACAAAGGTAAGGGAGATATGTATGAATGCAGTAATTTTAGGGGTATAAGTTTGTTGAGTGTGGTAGGAAAAGTATATGGTAGGATACTGGTTAATAGGATTAGGGATAAGACTGAATATGTGATCGCGGAAGTGCAGAGTGGTTTTAGGAGAGGTAGAAGTTGTATAGATCAGATTTTTATAGTTAGGCAGTTATGTGAGAAATATTTAGCAAAGGGTAAGGATGTGTATTTTGCATTTTTGGATCTGGAGAAAGCATATGATAGAGTTGATAGAGAGGCTATGTGGAATGTTTTGAGATTATATGGAATCAATGGTAAATTGTTGCATGCAGTGAAGAGTTTGTATGAGGGTAGTAGAGCTTGTGTTAGGGTAGGGAATGAGGTGAGTGAGTGGTTTCCAGTGAGTGTGGGACTGAGACAGGGATGTGTGATGTCACCATGGCTGTTCAATTTGTATATTGATGGAGTTGTAAGAGAGGTGAATGAGCGAGTGCGTGGTCGAGGTTTGAGAATGGTAGATGGGGATGATAACGAGTGGGAGCTGAATCAGTTGCTGTTTGCAGATGATACTGTGGTGGTGGCAGATTCAGAGGAAAAGCTGTGCCAGTTAGTGTCAGAATTTGGAATGGTGTGTGAGAGAAGGAAGCTGCGAGTGAATGTGGGAAAGAGTAAGGTTATGAGGTGTACAAGAAATGAGGATGGCGCTGGATTGAATGTTATGTTGAATGGAGAGACACTTTAGGAGGTTAATCAGTTTAAGTATTTAGGCTCAGTTATAGCTGCAAATGGTGGAGTGGAAGCAGATGTGTGTCACAGAGTGAATGAAGGATGTAAAGTGTTGGGTGCATTGAAAGGAGTGATGAAGAATAGAGGGTTGGAAATGAATGTTAAGAAAGTTTTGTATGAGAAAGTGGTTGTGCCAACTGTGATGTATGGATCAGAGTTATGGGGTATGAAAGTAAGTGAGAGACGGAAACTAAATGTGTTTGAGATGAAATGCCTGAGGAGTATGATTGGTGTATCTCGATTGGATAGGGTTAGGAATGAAGTGGTGAGAGCAAGAACGGGTGTGAGGAGAGAAATTGCAGCCAGAGTAGATATGAATGTTCTGAGATGGTTTGGCCATGTGGAAAGGATGGATGATGAAAGGCTGCTGAAAAAGATGATGAATGCGAGAGTTGATGGGAGAAATGCTAGAGGGAGGCCTAGGTTTGGATGGATGGATGGAGTAAGGAGAGCCCTGAATGATAGGAGGATGGATGTGAGGGAAGCAAGCGAGCGTGCTAGGAATAGGAATGAGTGGCGAGCGATTGTGACGCGGCTCTGATGGGCATCTGCTGTTACCACGGGGCTGCATCTTACAGAGATAGCCCTGTGGTAGGGGCAGTAGTAGGAGCTGGCAGTTGTGAAGCGACACAGGTTGTGGAAGAGCCGGGAGGATGGGCTGTGGCACTCCAGCAGTGCCATCTGAACGGTCGCTAGCTCCCTTGTCATTGCCCATAGAGCAAAGTAATCCCCCTATTTGTTTTCCTTTCTTGATGTCGGCTACCCCCCAATTAAAGGGGGAAACAGCCAAGGTATATGTGTATGTATACTTCTTTTATTCATTATGGATTACATTTTCCAGAGATTACGTCTATTGTAGAACTTCTGTTATAGGCCTAAGTTTAAAGTTATTATCCTGTAGCTGTCCAGTTCATATGTAGAGTAAGGATTTTGTTTAAAAATCTGAGGCTTAGGGTTAATGAAAATGGTAGTACTTTGAAGAACATATATTAAATAGTATTTATAGACTATTCCCCATTCAAGTTTTAGTCGGTAATGGGGAACTCCCGTAACTGAATGATATTGTACCATATTAAATATTTCAACAGTTGCTACAAATTCTGAGGAGGGCAAAAAGATTCCCAGACGTTGTGTATATGAAGTACTGATAGAAGATAAAACCAAGAAAGAAATTTACCTCAGATTCTCTGAACAAGCTGTAAACGCACTTCGTTTGAACGACGACGAAGAAGTGACAGTGGAAGTGCAGTTTCAGTTGAATAGATTACCCCTCTGTGAAATGCACACGGCATTAGATCGTCTACCAAACTTGGACATGATCTTTCCTGATATCTCTTTTGAGTTTGCTATTCCATGGAACACAAAAAAGTAAGTTACGCATGTGAGAAAACTATATAGTAGTTAGTAGAGTCAAAGCAGATTGCCATCAGTATTCGTTGTAGAAAGATAAATGATGATGGGTGAGATAGATATTAACAATTATATTGCCTGGATCTAGTATGAAGAGGCGACTGGAGAAGGACTTCTTTTTTAGCCACAAAAAAGAAAATACAGAAGCTCCCCTACTTCGAACCGTCAAGTTACGAACATTCACAGATACGAACAAAAACCTACCTATTATTTAGCCATTTATTCATGTATGTATGACTGTACTGTACTAAATTATTGTATTATTATTACTGTATTAAAATTCATAAATACATTACACTTTATGTTTATGAAGTAGTAAATTGTCTTTAACCTAAGTACTGTACAGTACATTATTTTTTACCTAGTCACAACTTACGAACAATTCGACTTACGAACGGACTTCTGGAACCTAACTCGTTTGTAAGTTGGGGAGTGTCTG
Source organism: Halocaridina rubra (assembly GCA_037179515.1). NCBI lineage: Eukaryota > Metazoa > Arthropoda > Malacostraca > Decapoda > Atyidae > Halocaridina > Halocaridina rubra. The sequence continues at coordinate 54,440 of JAXCGZ010004158.1, forward strand.
TATGATAAAGTCATGCACTCTTTTCTCTAGCTTCACATTGTTACGTCCATCGTGATGTAGTAAATACACCACTGAAGGTCTAAAAGACGAAGCAACCCTTACAGCTAACTGCTATACTAGAAATGATCGCATTCTCTCTGAATGCCTTTTTGTTCATATTACAGCATCTTTCCAACCTCACTTGTGGCTTCATTTTTGCATTTAATTCAAATCCCATGCTATATAGGCATCAATAATAATCAAATAAATACATTAACATATGTGAAAACATGAATCATACTTTACCCCTGACAGGGACTCAAACCTAAGACGCACAATTACAGTGTTGCCTCACTTATCGCGGTAGTTCGGTTCCGGGACCCACCGCGAACCAGGAAATCCGCGAAGTAGGATCCGCCTATATGTACATAGATATTTTAATATATTTTTACGTTTACACTGTATAAACCCTCCCTGCACTGTTAAAAAACACCCTTTACATTATAAATAACAGCTAGCAACGTAAATTTTTATGAAAGTGATAGATAAAATTACAGTGAATGAGGTGATAATGACGTGACATACATATCATTTACAATTATTTTTTCATTTACGTACTGTATAAACCCTCCCTGCACTGTTAAAAAAACACCCTTAACATTATAGATAACAGCAAGCAACGTAAATTTTTATGAAAGTGATAGGAAATCTTACCGTGAATGTGATGATGACGTTACATACATACTCATTTACAATTATTTTTTCGTTTACGTACTGTATAAACCCTCCCTGCACTGTTGAAAAAACATCCTTTACATTATAAATAACAGCAAGCAACGTAAATTTTTATGAAAGTGATAGATAAAATGACGGTGAATGAAGTGATAATGACGTGACATACATACTCATTTACAATTATTTTTTCGTTTACGTACTGTATAAACCCTCCCTACACTGTTAAAAAAACACCCTTTTCATTATAAATAACAGCAAGCAACGTAAATTTTTATGAAAGTGATAGATAAAATTACAGTGAATGAGGTGATAATGACGTGACATACATACTCATTTACAATTATTTTTTCGTATATGTACTGTATAAACCCTCCCTGCACTGTTGAAAAAACATCCTTTACATTATAAATAACAGCAAGGAACGTAAATTTTTATGAAAGTGATAGATAAAATGACGGTGAATGAAGTGATAATGACGTGACATACATACTCATTTACAATTATTTTTTCGTTTACGTACTGTATAAACCCTCCCTACACTGTTAAAAAAACACCCTTTACATTATAAATAACAGCAAGCAACGTAAATTTTTATGAAAGTGATAGATAAAATTACAGTGAATGAGGTGATAATGACGTGACATACATACTCATTTACAATTATTTTTTCGTTTACGTACTGTATAAACCCTCCCTGCACTGTTAAAAAAACACCCTTTACATTATAAATAACAGCAAGCAACGTAAATTTTTATGAAAGTGATAGAAAAAATTACGGTGAATGAAGTGATAATGACGTGACATACATACTCATTTACAATTATTTTTTCGTTTATGTACTGTATAAACCCTCCCTGCACTGTTACAGAAACACCCTTTACATTATAAATAACAGCAAGCAACGTAAATTTTTATGAAAGTGATAGATAAAATTACGGTGAATGAGGTGATAATGACGTGACATACATACTCATTTACAATTTTTTTTCGTTTACGTACTGTATAAACCCTCTCTGCACTGTTAAAGAAACACCCTTTACATTATAAATAACAGCAAGGAACGTAAATTTTTATGAAAGTGATAGATAAAATTACGGTGAATGAGGCGATAATGACGTGACATACATACTCATTTACAATTATTTTTTCATTTACGTACTGTATAAACCCTCCCTGCACTGTTAAAAAAACACCCTTTACATTATAAATAACAGCAAGCAACGTAAATTTTTATGAAAGTGATAGATAAAATTACGGTGAATGAGGTGATAATGACGTAACATACATACTCATTTACAATTATTTTTTTGTTTACGTACTGTATAAACCCTCCCTGCACTGTTAAAAAAACACCCTTTACATTATAAATAACAGCAAGCAACGTAAATTTTTATGAAAGTGATAGATAAAATTACGATGAATGAGGTGATGATGACGTGACACACATGCTCATTTACAATTATTTTTTCGTTTACGAACTGTATAAACCCTCCCTGCACTGTTAAAAAAACACCCTTTACATTATAAATAACAGCAAGCAACGTAAATTTTTATGAAAGTGATAGAAAAAATTACGGTGAATGAAGTGATAATGACGTGACATACATACTCATTTACAATTATTTTTTCGTTTACGTACTGTATAAACCCTCCCTGCACTGTTACAGAAACACCCTTTACATTATAAATAACAGCAAGCAACGTAAATTTTTATGAAAGTGATAGATAAAATTACGGTGAATGAGGTGATAATGACGTGACATACATACTCATTTACAATTTTTTTTCGTTTACGTACTGTATAAACCCTCTCTGCACTGTTAAAGAAACACCCTTTACATTATAAATAACAGCAAGGAACGTAAATTTTTATGAAAGTGATAGATAAAATTACGGTGAATGAGGCGATAATGACGTGACATACATACTCATTTACAATTATTTTTTCATTTACGTACTGTATAAACCCTCCCTGCACTGTTAAAAAAACACCCTTTACATTATAAATAACAGCAAGCAACGTAAATTTTTATGAAAGTGATAGATAAAATTACGGTGAATGAGGTGATAATGACGTAACATACATACTCATTTACAATTATTTTTTTGTTTACGTACTGTATAAACCCTCCCTGCACTGTTAAAAAAACACCCTTTACATTATAAATAACAGCAAGCAACGTAAATTTTTATGAAAGTGATAGATAAAATTACGATGAATGAGGTGATGATGACGTGACACACATGCTCATTTACAATTATTTTTTCGTTTACGAACTGTATAAACCCTCCCTGCACTGTTAAAAAAACACCCTTTACATAATAAATAACAGCATGCAACGTAAATTAAAAAAAAAAATGAAAATACTGAAAATTTTTTTTCTTCAATATTTTAATATTTTTGCGTATACCCATAAAATAAAATAATAATTTATCCAAAAAAAAAACTGCGATAGTGTGAGAATGCGAACCAAGAAGCGCGAATAACCGGGGTAACACTGTACTGTGGCAAGGCACTACCGACTGCACCTCTGAAGGTTTAAAAGAAAAAGCCATCCTTACAGCTAACTGCTATACTAGGAATGAATGCATTCTTTCTGAAGTCCTTTTTGTTCATATTCTTAGTTTAATAGTTAGCTGTAAGGTTTACTTCTTCTTTTAGACCTTCAGTGGTGTAGTTGGTAGCGCCTTGGCACAGTAATTACGTGTCTTAGGTTCGAATCCTGGTCAGAAAAAATATGATTCATGTTTTCACATATGTTACTGTGTTTATTTGATTATTATTGATGCATATATAGCATGGGATTTGAATTACATGCGAAATAAAGCCTTGAATGAGGCTGGGAAGCAGCTGTAATATGAACAAAAAAGGCATTCTGAAAGAATGTGTTCGTTCCTAGTGTAACAGTTAGCTGTAAGGTTTGCTTCCTCTTTTAGACCTTCAGTAAAGGTAAAAATAAATGTAAAATACCAATAATATATATGATGCTCCTACTTCGCAGATTTTCACCTATCGCGGCAGGTCCTGAAACCGAATCCCCGTGATAAATGAGGGAGCACTATATATATATATATATATATATATATATATATATATATATATATATATATATATATATATATATTATTTTATTTTATTTTATTTTATTTTTTTTTATGATTGTGACGCCAGGACGGGCCAAAAGAATAAAATAAAATAAATCTACCCTCATCGGGCCTGGGCACGAAGAAAACATAGAGAGAAATAGAGATGGGGAGTATTGTAACTTGTCAGATGTGAAGGGATAATAAGACATGTGTAACGAATATCTAAAAATATTCGGTGTTGATGTAGCCATAGAAAGAGAACCGTAACTGAAGGAGGACTTAACATCGAACTGTTCTGGACAGTCCCATTTAAGTCCAAAAGACCATTCAGCTGTAGTAATATATATATATATATATATATATATATATATATATATATATATATATATATATATATATATATATATATATATATATATATATATATATATATATATATATATATATATATATATAACCAGATAAGCACATTACATATATGAAACATGAATCATTTTTTACCCCGACCGGGACTCGAACCTAGGACATATGATTACTAAGTCAAGGCACTACCACTACACCACAGAAGGTTAAAAGGAATCCAACCTTATAGCTTATATCTGCTATACTTAGGAATGAACGCATTCTAACTGAATGCCACTATGTTCATATTACAGATTCCCCAACCTCACTCGTGGCTTCATTTTAGCGTTTAATTCAATTCCCAATCTCATTCGGGCCATGAAATAACCAGATAAGCACATTACATATGTGAAAACATGAATCATTTTTTACCCCGACCGGGACTCGAACCTAGGACTTATGATTACTAAGTCAAGGCGCTACCACTACACTACAGAAGGTTAAAAGGAATCCAACCTTATAGCTTATATCTGCTATACTTAGGAAGGAACGCATTCTAACTGAATGCCACTATGTTCATATTACAGATTCCCCAACCTCACTCGTGACTTCATTTTAGCATTTACTTCAATTCCCAATCTCATTCGGGCCATGAAATAACCAGATAAGCACATTACATATGTGAAAACATGAATCATTTTTTACCCCGACCGGGACTCGAACCTAGGACTTATAATTACTAAGTCAAGGTGCTACCACTACACCACAGAAGGTTAAAAGGAATCCAACCTTATAGCTTATATCTGCTATACTTAGGAATGAACGCATTCTAACTGAATGCCACTATGTTCATATTACAGATTCCCCAACCTCACTCGTGGCTTCATTTTAGCATTTAATTCAATTCCCAATCTCATTCGGGCCATTCAGTTAGAATGCGTTCATTCCTAAGTATAGCAGATATAAGCTATAAGGTTGGATTCCTTTTAACCTTCTGTGGTGTAGTGGTAGCGCCTTGACTTAGTAACCATAAGTCCTAGGTTCGAGTCCCGGTCGGGGTAAAAAATGATTCATGTTTTCACATATGTAATGTTCTTATCTGGTTATTTCATGGCCCGAATGAGATTGGAAATTGAATTAAATGCTAAAATGAAGCCACGAGTGAGGTTGGGGAATCTGTAATATGAACATAGTGGCATTCAGTTAGAATGCGTTCATTCCTGAGTATAGCAGATATAAGCTATAAGGTTGGATTCCTTTTAACCTTCCGTGGTGTAGTGGTAGCGCCTTGACTTAGTAATCATAAGTCCTAGGTTCGAGTCCTGGTCGGGGTAAAAAATGATTCATGTTTTCACATATGTAATGTGCTTATCTGGTTATTTCATGGCCCGATTGAGATTGGGAATTGAATTAAATGCTAAAATGAAGCCACGAGTGAGGTTGGGGAACCTGTAATATGAACATAGTGGCTTTCAGTTAGAATGCGTTCATTCCTAAGTATTTCAGATATAAGCTATAAGGTTGGATTCCTTTTAACCTTCTGTGGTGTAGTGGTAGCGCCTTGACTTAGTAATCATAAGTCCTAGGTTCGAGTCCCGGTCGGGGTAAAAAATGATTCATGTTTTCACATATGTAATGTGCTTATCTTTTTATTTCTTGGCCCGAATGAGATTGGGAATTGAATTAAATGCTAAAATGAAGCCACGAGTGAGGTTGGGGAATCTGTAATATGAACATAGTGGCATTCAGTTAGAATGCGTTCATTCCTAAGTATAGCAGATATAAGCTATAAGGTTGGATTCCTTTTAACCTTCTGTGGTGTAGTGGTAGCGCCTTGACTTAGTAATCATAAGTCCTAGGTTCGAGTCCCGGTCGGGGTAAAAAATGATTCATATATATATATATATATATATATATATATATATATATATATATATATATATATATATATATATATATATATATATATATATATATATATATATACATACAGTGTTGCCTCACTTATTGAGGTAGTTCGGTTCCGGGACCCGGCGCGAACCAGGAAATCCACGAAGTAGGATCAGCCTATATGTACATATATATTTTAATATATTTATACGTTTACACTGTATAAACTGCCCCTGTACTGTTAACATACCACCCTTTACTTCATAGTTAACAGCATGCAAGTGTAAATTTATATGAAAGTGATTGGAAAACTTACCGTGAATGTGATGATGACGTGACATACTCATTTACAATTATTTTTTCGTTTACGTACTGTATAAACCCTCCCTGCACTGTTAAGAAAACACCCTTTACATTATAAATAACAGCAAGCAATGTAAATATTTATGAAAGTGATAGATAAATTTTCGGTGAATGAGGTGATGATGACCTGACATACTTACTCATTTACAATTATTTTTTCGTTTACGTACTGTATAAACCCTCCCTGCACTGTTAAAAAAACACCCTTTACATTATAAATAACAGCAAGCAACGTAAATTTTTATGAAAGTGATAGGAAAACTTAGCTTGAATGTGATGATGATGACGTGACATACATACTCATTTACAATTATTTTTTCGTTTACGTACTGTATAAATCCTCCCTGCACTTTTCAAAAAACACCCTTTACATTATAAATAACAGCAAGCAATGTAAATTTTTATGAAAGTGATAGATAAAATTACGGTGAATGAGGTGATCATGACGTGACATACATACTCATTTACAATTATTTTTTCGTTTACAAACTGTATAAACCCACCCTGAACTGTTAAAAAAACACCCTTTACATTATAAATAACAGCAAGCAACGTAAATTTTTATGAAAGTGATAGATAAAATTACGGAGAATGAGGTGATGACGACGTGACATACATACTCATTTACAATTATTTTTTCGTTTACGTACTGTATAAACCCTCCTTGCACTGTTAAAAAAACACCCTTTACATTATAAATAACAGCAAGCAACGTAAATTTTTGTGAAAGTGATAGATAAAATTACGGTGAATGAGGTGATGATGACTTGACACACATACTCATTTACAATTATTTTTTCGTTTACGAACTGTATAAACCCTCCCTGTACTATTAAAAAAACACCCTTTACATTATAAATAACAGCACGCAACGTAAATTTTTATGAAATTGATAGATAAAATTACGATGAATGAGGTGATGATGATGTGACACACATACTGATTTACAATTATTTTTTCGTTTACAAACTCTATAAACCTTCTCTGCACTGTTAAAAAAACACCCTTTACATTATAAATAACAGCAAGCAACGTAAATTTACATTCCAATAAAAAAATGAAAATACTGAAATTTTTTTTTTTTCAATATTTTAATATTTTTGAGTATGTCGCATGACTTCCGTCATGCTGAAGCCAGAATCTGAAACTTGTAACAAATCTTGAGGGGTAACGGTTGGTCGAGGGCACAGATATTTTATTACATGCCCTCACTTTTATTGAGTTTTGGGTGCAGACCATGTTTTCCCTTGGGACCACCAAGATTTATGGCTAGGCACCTGGAACTAACCCCCGACGCCATGCACCCCCAAGAGGCCTAAAGGATAAGGGACCCTCGGTCCTCGAAAACACCACAAGCCGTGAAGAGAAACGTGGGAGGCTAGAAGTCAAGGGTGAAATAGAATACTCTCCCAATTGTTTTCTGCGGTACGGCCAATGTTTGTAGAAAGTGTCAAGGAGATATATGACCGGACCCATGAGACTTAGCATCTGGCATCGAGTACCTGAAGAGGATGGGAAAGGCCAAGAAGTTAGCCATTTCCTAAACCACAAGAAACACAAACATGTGACCCGTACGTATGTACATGCCCTGGAGAGATACCGAATAGCCACGCTCTGACCTGGAACTTTTCCGTTCTATAGGCTTGTTGAAATAGCCCCTCCCCGAAATAGGAGGGACTCCACTTCGAACCTGGCGTTGATTTGCAGGACTGGATGTCACTCGAGTTCATTGGCAGGATTGGATGTCAAGCCACGCCCTGCCCCGGGGGTATTTCAAGAACCACCCAGGGCAGACACAGTTAGTTAGAACTTTGCCCGGGGCACGAATAGATTATAGATTGTGATAGTCCTAAGAGGGGGGGCATTGAGGCGTCGAATGTGTTGTACTCTAGAATAAATTAAGATAAAGGAATCACCGCTTGTCCATTCTTACCTTGTACCCGTCTGGTACTAATATTAACGTAGTAAATAGAATTCATCACGACAACTGGTGACACGTGGTGGAACAGTAATTAACTCTACGACAAGTATACTTATAAAATAAAATAATAATAAAAAAAAAAAAGCTGCGTTAGAGTGAGAACGCGAACTAAGAAACGCGAATAACCGGGGTAACACTGTATATATATATATATATATATATATATATATATATATATATATATATATATATATATATATATATATATATATATATATATATATATATATATATATATATATATTTTACCAAGCAAGCACATTACATATGTGAAAACATGAATAATTTTTTTATCCCGACCGGGACTCGAACCTAGGACTTATAATAACTAAGTCAAGGCGCTACCAACTACACACCACCGAAGGTGTAAAAGGAGTCCAACCTTATTGCTTATATGTGCTATACTTAGTGATGAATGCATTCTATCTGCATGCCACTATGTTCATGTTACAGATTCCCCAACCTTACTCGTGTCTTCATTTTAGCATTTAATTCAATTCCCAATCTCATTCGGGTTATACAATAACCAAGCAAGCACATTACATATGTGAAAACATGAATCATTTTTTACCCCGACCGGGACTCGAATCTAGGACTTATAATTACTAAGTCAAGGCGCTACCAACTACACACCACAGAAGGTATAAAAGGAGTCCAACCTTATAGCTTATATTTGCTATACTTAGGGATGAACGCATTCTATCCCTAAGTATAGCAGATATAAGCTATAATAAGTTGGACTCCTTTTATACTTTCTGTGGTGTGTAGTTGATAGCGCCTTGACTTAGTAATTATAAGTCCTAGGTTCGAGTTCTGGTCGGGGTAAAAAATTATTCATGTTTTCACATATGTAATGTGCTTGCTTGGTTATTGTATGACCCGAATGAGATTGGGATATTGAATTAAATGCTAAAATGAAGCCACGAGTGAGGTTGGGGAATCTGTAATATGAACATAGTGGCATTCAGATAGAATGCGTTCATCCCTAAGTATAGCAGATATGAGCTATAGGGTTGGACTCCTTTTATACCTTCTGTGGTGTGTAGTTGGCAGTGCCTTGACTTAGTAATTATAAGTCCTACGTTCGAGTCCCGGTCGGGGTAAAAAATGATTCATATATATATATATATATATATATATATATATATATATATATATATATATATATATATATATATATATATATATATATATATATATATATATATATTTATATATATATATATACACACAGTGTTGCCTCACTTATCGCGGTAGTTCGGTTCCGGGACCCGGCGCGAACCAGGAAATCCGCGAAGTAGGATCCGCCTATATGAACATAGATATTTTAATATATTTTTACGTTTACACTGTATAAACCCTCCCTGCACTGTTAATAAACACCCTTTGCATTATAAATAACAGCAAGCAACGTAAATTTTTATGAAAGTGATAGATAAAATTACGGTGAATGAAGTGATAATGACGTGACATACATACTCATTTACAATAATTTTTTCGTTTACGTACTGTATAAACCCTCCCTGCACTGTTAAAAAAACACCCTTGGCATTATAAATAACAGCAAGCAACGTAAATTTTTATGAAAGTGATAGATAAAATTACGGTGAATGAGGTGATAATGACATGACATACATACTCATTTACAATTATTTTTTCATTTACGTACTGTATAAACCCTCCCTGCACTGTTAAAAAAACACCCTTTACATTATAAATAACAGCAAGCAACGTAAATTTTTATGAAAGTGATAGATAAAATTACGGTGAATGAGGTGATAATAACGTGACATACATACTCATTTACAATTATTTTTTCGTTTACGTACTGTATAAACCCTCCCTGCAAATTTAAAAAAAAGACCCTTTACATTATTAATAATAGCAAGCAACGTAAATTTTTATGAAAGTGATAGATAAAATTACGGTGAATTAGGTGATAATGACGTGACATACATACTCATTTACAATTATTTTTTCGTATACGTACTGTATAAACCCTCCCTGCACTGTTAAAAAAACACCCTTTACATTATAAATAACAGCAAGCAATGTAAATTTTTATGAAAGTGATAGATAAAATTACGGTGAATGAGGTGATTGTCGTATGACTTCCGTCATGCTGAAGCCAGTCCGCCATGCTGAAGCCAGAATCTGAAACTTGTAACAGATCTTGAGCGGAAACGGTTGGTCGAGGGCACGGATATTTTATTACCATGTTTGTAGAAAGTGCCAAGGAAATATATGACCGGAACCGTGAGACTTAGGACCTGGCATCGAGAAGGGCAAGAAAGGCCAGGAAGTTAGCCATTTCCTAAACCGCAAGAAATATAAGCAAGTGTTTCGTACGCAGGTACATACCCTGCAGAGATGCCCAATAACTCCTCCCCGGAAGTAGGAGGGATTCCACTTTGAACCTGGCGCTGATTAGCTGGGACTAGATCTGACTGATTTCATTGGAGAATTGGATGTTAAGCCACGCCCTGCCCCTGGGGGTATTTAAAGAGCCACCCAGGGCAGAGACAGTTAGTTAGAACTTTGCCAGGGGCACGAATAGATCATAGATTGTGATAGTCATAGGGTGGGGGCATTGGGGCATTGAGGCATCGGATGTGTTGTACTCTAGAATAAATATAAGTAAAGGATTCACTGCGTGTCCATTCTTACCTTGTAACCACGCTACCTTGTACCCGTCAGGTACTAATAATTATAAGTAAATATACGTAGGAGGAAAAGCCCTACGTCAGTGGTGTCATTAGATGGGATAATCAAAACCTCCACGTCAGTGGTGACGCTCGGTGGGATAATAATAAAATTCAATATGACAGTGGTGACAAGCGGTGAGATCACCCAGTCATCTTACAAAGTGTGAGTTCAAGTGGAAGTCCAAAACATATACGACAGTGGTGGCAGTGCGGTACGATCATCACGCCTGGAATACATACAAAGAGACTCTCATATCAGAAGAAACCAGTGCAAAGAAAAGAAAATAAGAATGGCAAAAGCAGAAATCCAACATCTCCCAATTCAAGAAATGAGTGACGAGGCCAAACACCGGAGAATTCTCGAACTGGAGGAGCAAGTGCGGCGCCTACAAGCACGCGCCGACGCCGCTCCGTCGAGAAGGAACTTGGCCGACGCCGACAGTGAAACCGACGCCTCAAACATCGACGAACAGCCGGCCGCTCCGAACCCCGTGGTGACACAGGGAACGCAGCAGGCCCAGCCCCCACCCTGTGCCCTGGTTGTAAAGACGCCTCGGGTCAAGAATTCACTTTTATACCTCGACGGCGCAAATGTAAAAGACCGTGAATGTCCGTCCATAATTCCCGCGACCGACTTCCTGAAATACTTGGGTCTGCGGATGAGAAGTGACGAGTGCTCAAATAGAGAATATTATAAAACTTTGAAGGAACTATTTCTAAGATAATTCTTAGTAAGCCGAAGTGTGACCGGAGCATTGAGTGAAAATGCCCATTACAAGAGGTATAAGTTGCCGGATCCGACCAAGAAGACGGCGATTCGACGATTTTACTCGAAAAGAAGAAGGAAAACCCGCTCCTTCCTTGCCTTCTGCCATGAAGTTCTTCAGAACCACCTCCTTAAAATAGCTAAGTACTTGTGATCTGTATCCAGTGAGTAATGGGACAATTAGTAAAAGAAATTGAGGTCGGTGGACGCCGCCATTTTATCTTGTAGTTATGCTTTGACTCAGCCAACCCGCTTATAAGGGGTGTGGCGCTTAATAAGTTGATAAAAGTAGAATTTCTGTACCCATTGCTAACATGGATAATTTGTACTAATAGCTATAAGCAGTAATAAACTCCGTTTTTGTTATAATTTGAGTAATATAAAGAATTTGCGTTGGAAGTGCGTTCCATTTATTTGTATTAATGCTTAGATTGAATTTTAAGAACGCGAATGTATCGATTTTTAATTGAAAAAATTTAATGCACGTGAAATCACTGTTACAGTATATTAATTTCTTAAGTGTAAGAATTACAGTGAGTAATATACTTGAATCTGCTTTTAAGGTTTTACTTAGAACACGTGTGGTTTTCGAGAAAGGAATGCGGAAGTGACCATTCGATCTCCCAACCTCGTTATTGTAAATCTGTAGTAATTGTACTGAGCTTTGATATTTTAAAGTACGTGTAAAATCATTTTTATATAAATTTCTTAGAGCGTAAGAAATCGAGTGTTACGATTGCGCCTGTTTTTAAGTTTTTTTTTCTTTTTTTGTTTGTTTTTATCCGCGGGAGTAATGTTTTAGCGAAAGAAAAACATAAATGACCGATCGTTCTTTTTGTGTTATGATGATGGGAAATTAATCTTACGATACGTGTGTGGCATGTTCTTTTTGAAGAATAAGAAATTTTCGTGATATTAGTCAGAGATGAGTTTTTTTTATTTCACGCTATGCAGGTGAAAGTAAGAGTAAATTAGAGTAGTTTGTGCTGTCCTAGAATAGGGAAGGTTTTTCAGTGTCACCCAAACGTAGCTTCAAGGGAGTAGAATGTTTGTTTGTTCGTTAGAATGGGACTTAGGACTGGTGAGGAAGTCTGTGACCGCACGGCTCAGCCGAGATTTCACCTTTACTCTTCTTCAGAGAGACCGGGAAAGGAAAACCAACGTTGTAAATAAAAGGGAATTTTACAGAAAGGGGATGATTGTTTTGAAAGTGATATAGCGAATGTGATAGCGAATGAGTATGAATGACTGGGGGTATAATGGGAGGGTTGCTCTAGGGGGTGAAATCGCGGAAAAGCACCGTTAGGAAGCATGATTGGGGAGTCTGCGAGGATCGTTCCCCTGCTCCGCCAGGTCCTTCTGCATGCCATATCAGAGTGTATTTATGGGAGGTGATGCGCTGTTGCAATATCTAGTGAGGGATATGGATGAGAAGGTAATTCTCCACCTGCCCAGATATGGTTGAAATGCCGAGTTTGTTTTATTTTTGTTTTGTCCCCTACTCCGCCATTGAGTTTATTATTCGATTTCCGAGAGATTCCAAGATAGACGTTACGTGATAAAGGACGTGAATCTATGAATGATTCTTCATTTTCTTTGCTAGCTGCAGTATATACATTATTTGTCTGAAGAGATATGTTAGATTGATAAAGTAAAACTTTGCGAGTTTTAGCCATGATAATGTTTTATCAAAATTATTTCGGCTTGGTCATAAAGAAAGAGGGAGAGCTGACACGAAATGACAACAAGAATGTTACACAGCTGTATCCCGTATTTGAGAGAGCAGATATAAGTCAAATTCGAGATAGTAAAAGAAGATATATATTTTATGTTTGAATTGTTTATGTACAACTCCGTACGAGATTTTGAAGTTTAAGCAAAATGCATTCCTTACTGTTGATAATGAAATATACTTTTTGTTTTTATTATTGCATACACAGAGATAGACTTTTTATATTCTTAGATACCCGTTTTTGTTATAGTTCTTTTTGTATTGAAGAAATCTTTAAAATCTTACTTAAAGGATTCTGAAAAGATTATCTAGAGATAACCATGGTTAATCCCTAGCATTTTCATGAATTTTAGATTACAATCGGGCTAATTAAAGATAATTGAGATTATTAGAGATTATTTGCTGAGTTTTAAAGTTAAAATTAATGACACTTAAGTCCTTTTTTAGAAGTTGTTAAGAAAAGGATATTTGTACTTTTGTTGATAGTAGTAGGGATACTGTCACATATGATTTTAGTTTTTTTTTGCTTTAATTTCATCAGTGTGTGTGCTTCGACTTAACCCTCTGATTTATAGCATGAAAAGAGAGAGATTGTCCTTATAGACAAGGATGTGTATGCTGTTACAGTAAAGTCCTTATCAAGATTAAACAGAGAGGAATGGATTTATGCTTCGACAGTTTTGCAGTTGTACACTAAGTTCTTTTTGCTTCGTTTTTTTTGTTAATCAGGAATGAGAATAGCCGCTGACAATAAACATAAGACTCTATCGATAGTCATTGCTAACGTTTGTTCACGTTCATTTGTTTATTTATTTTATTATTAGAGATACTCTGCGACACTTTTTTATTTTCAGTACAAGTTAAAAGGACGAAGGCAAGTCTCAGCTGACTTGTGAGTGGAAACCGCAATGTATTTCACGGTCGCCCAGTCACTCTTTCTCTCTCTCTCTCTCTCTCTCCTACCTTTCACTCGACTCTGAAACTGACAGAGGCCTCTCCTGCTGCTAACAGAACGTTGCCGTCTTTGATTTTTTTTTGTGTGTTTTTTTCCAGCGAAGCTAGGCGATAATTGTGCCTACATTTCATTGCAGTTGATAGATTGTTGCATGCTGCTATTGCATGAATACTGATAAGACATCGGTAGCACCGCCATTTGCATAAATATTTTTGCCACATGTCGCAACTGTTTGGAGAATAAATAGAACTCCCATTGACAAATTGTGGAGCCAGCAAGTTGCCACTTATGCTATATATATATACATTGATTATGACAGCAGGAATTTGAATATTAAAGGAGACTGTGTTAGGATAAGCATCACTATGAAATATAAGTATAGAACTCTGTTCTTACTTCTGAATGCCAGTCTCCACTGTATATATATTGATATTTCCGATTTAGTATATTTATTTTTATTGTTTATTATTCTTATTTTTAGATCATGATTATTAGTAATGTTATTATGTTGACTGATATTGTTGCTATCTCTCAATGGCCTGTTGCTAATTATTATTTTTGAAATGAAATCAGCAGTAACTTGATGATTTGTATCTTTTATCTGAATTCATACTTGATGTTACTGTAGCCACCGCTAATAAGAATGTTTCTTTAGTGGCTTTTCTCAGCATTTAATGATTATTCTTTTTGACATTTATAGTAGAGTAATGCTATGTAGCAGTTGCTAAGACCTAAGTATCTTGGAATAATAATCTAGTTGTGTAGACACATACCTTCCATTACCACCCTATTCCTAGGCAGCCCCGACCTGCAAGTTCTAAAAGTCTTTAGATTTTGTCCGTCAGACAAGTCCCTAATGCCCATTGAATAGAGATTGCAATCACTTGCAGTTGCAGGGGAGGCAAAGTATAGCCTCAATTACCAACGTATGGCCATTGTTGGTACCCTGAAGTCATAGGGAACCTTTCTTACAACTGTAGTAGTGACATAGGTTCAAACTTTCATCCCGCGATCTACTTCGAAGGTACGTGTGAGAGGACCGTACAGGAAGAGTAACGCTGTGACGTTGCAGGTCTCCTGCGTGGTGGTCTTAGTCAAGATCGGCCGAGGGCTTTTTTGGTGGATGTTCACCCTTGAGGGTGAGCGGACTTTCCACTTGTGTCCCGCGGGACGAGGAAGCCGGGCTGGAAGGATTAGCGGGATGGGCCCCAGTCCTTGTCCTTTTTGCTCTGCCTAACCGAGTAACGGAGATATGGCAACAAACCTGGGCCTGCAGCGAGGACGGCGGGGGATGTGAAAGCGAAAGAATCCCCGTGGGAAACCGGGGAATCGCACCTAGCAAGAATTCATGAGCAAGGGACAGAAAAAAAGAGAAAGTAAAAGTCGTCCTAGACAGAGAAAGTAAAAGTCGTCCTAGACAGAGAAAAACGAAAGTCGTCCTAGACAGAGAAAGTAAAAGTCGTCCTAGACAGAGAGAACGAAAGTCGTCCTAGACAGAGAAAACGAAAGTCGTCCTAGACAGAGAAATTAAAAGTCGTCCTATCCATTGGTCTCTGAATAGTAATATAATATGAAAGTAACACATGTTTTGTTCCAGGAGTAGTTTTTAAGGCTTAATTTTAAGACAAATCAATGCCCCTAATAATGATAGGAATAGAATTTATGAAGGTAAGGTCTCTTATAGAAATTACTGTTGATGTTATAGTCTATTGCATTTTACATGTTTATACATGCTAATACTCTACTTAGTTGTTTGCTAATGTTCTAAATGAGTCATAATCCTACTGTAATTAACTCAATTTTGTCTTTTAAAGAAACGAGAGAAGTAGATGAATTAATGTTTTGATTTAAACTGACTTGTCGACCTTAATTAATGTTTAATATTAGTTTCACACTGGAATTATGTTGTTTAAATATAAGAATATGTTTGTATTTCAGATTTCCAACAAGGACATAGACCCTGCATGCTCTAGTTGTCTGTAAAGGTACTCTCTATATGTTATGTTTGTGTAATTTGCATAGGAATTCTTAGAAAATAGCTTAAATAATTCGGCCCCATTTCTATTGTAAACTAATGTTAGCTAGGATATGTCCAAGAGCTCCCGGAAAATTAGCCCATGCTTCGACTGAAATAAGAGATATTTCAGTTTTGGTTGGGAGGGATGTCGTATGACTTCCGTCATGCTGAAGCCAGTCCGCCATGCTGAAGCCAGAATCTGAAACTTGTAACAGATCTTGAGCGGAAACGGTTGGTCGAGGGCACGGATATTTTATTACCATGTTTGTAGAAAGTGCCAAGGAAATATATGACCGGAACCGTGAGACTTAGGACCTGGCATCGAGAAGGGCAAGAAAGGCCAGGAAGTTAGCCATTTCCTAAACCGCAAGAAATATAAGCAAGTGTTTCGTACGCAGGTACATACCCTGCAGAGATGCCCAATAACTCCTCCCCGGAAGTAGGAGGGATTCCACTTTGAACCTGGCGCTGATTAGCTGGGACTAGATCTGACTGATTTCATTGGAGAATTGGATGTTAAGCCACGCCCTGCCCCTGGGGGTATTTAAAGAGCCACCCAGGGCAGAGACAGTTAGTTAGAACTTTGCCAGGGGCACGAATAGATCATAGATTGTGATAGTCATAGGGTGGGGGTATTGGGGCATTGAGGCGTCGGATGTGTTGTACTCTAGAATAAATATAAGTAAAGGATTCACTGCGTGTCCATTCTTACCTTGTAACCACGCTACCTTGTACCCGTCAGGTACTAATAATTATAAGTAAATATACGTAGGAGGAAAAGCCCTACGTCAGTGGTGTCATTAGATGGGATAATCAAAACCTCCACGTCAGTGGTGACGCTCGGTGGGATAATAATAAAATTCAATATGACAGTGGTGACAAGCGGTGAGATCACCCAGTCATCTTACAAAGTGTGAGTTCAAGTGGAAGTCCAAAACTCATACGACATGATAATGACGTGACATACATGCTCATTTGCAATTATTTTTTCGTTTACGTACTGTATAAACCCTCCCTGCACTGTTAAAAAAACACCCTTTACATTATAAATAACAGCAAGCAACGTAAATTTTTATGAAAGTGATAGATAAAATTACGGTGAATTAGGTGATAATGACGTGACATACATACTCATTTACAATTATTTTTTCGTTTACGTACTGTATAAACCCTCCCTGCACTGTTAAAAAAACACCCTTTACATTATAACTAACAGCAAGCAACGTAAATTTTTATGAAAGTGATAGATAAAATTACGATGAATGAGGTGATGATGACGTGACACACATACTCATTTACAATTATTTTTTCGTTTACGAACTGTATAATCCCTCCCTGCACTGTTAAAAAAACACCCTTTACATTATAAATAACAGCAAGCAACGTAATTTTTATGAAAGTGATAGATAAAATTACGATGAATGAGGTGATGATGACGTGACACACATACTCATTTACAATTATTTTTTCGTTTACGAACTGTATAAACCCTCCCTGCACTGTTAAAAAAACACCCTTTACATTATAAATAACAGCACGCAACGTAAATTTCAATAAAAATATGAAAATACTGAATTTTTTCTTCTTCAATATTTTAATATTTTTGCGTATACCCGTAAAATAAAATAATAATTTATAAAAAAAAAAAAACCGCGATAAAGTGAGAACGCGAACCAAGAAGCGCGAATAACCGAGGTAACACTGTGTATATATATATATATATATATATATATATATATATATATATATATATATACTATATATATATATATATATATTATATGTATACTGTATATATATGAATCATTTTTTACCCCGACCGGGACTCGAACCTAATACTTATAATTACTAAGTCAAGGCGCTACCCACTACACACCACAGAAGGTATAAAAGGAGTCCAACCTTATAGCTTATACCTGCTATACTTAGGGATGAGCACATTCTATCTGAAAGCCACTATGTTCATATTACAGATTCCCCAACCTCACTCGTGGCTTCATTTTAGCATTTAATTCATTTCCCTATCTCATTTGGGTCATACAATAACCAAGCAAGCACATTACATATGTGAAAACATGAATTATTTTTTACCCCGAGCAGAACTCGAACCTAGGACTTATAATTACTAAGCCAAGGTGCTACCAACTACACACCACAGAAGGAATAACAGAAGTCCAACCTTATAGCTCATATCTACTATACTTAGGGATGAACGCATTCTATCTGAATTCCACTATGTTCATATTACAGATTCCCCAACCTCACTCGTGGCTTCATTTTAGCATTTAATTCAATTCCCAATCTCATTTGGGTCATACAATAACCAAGCAAGCACATTACATATGTGAAAACATGAATCATTTTTTACTCCGACCGGGACTCGAACCTAGGACTTATAATTACTAAATCAGGGCGCTACCAACTACACACCACAGAATGTATAAAAGGAGTCCAACCTTATAGCTTATATCTGCTATACTTAGGGATGAATGCATTCTATCCCTAAGAATAGCAGATATAAGCTATTAGGTTGGACTCCTTTTATACCTTCTGTGGTGTGTAGTTGGTAGCTCCTTGACTTAGTAATTATAAGTCCTAGGTTCGAGTCCCTGTCGGGGTAAAAAAAAAAAATTATTCATGTTTTCACATATGTAATGTGCTTGCTTGGTTATTGTATGACCCGAATGGGATTGGGAATTGAATTAAATGCTAAAATGAAGCCACGAGTGAGGTTGGGGAATCTGTAATATGAACATAGTGGCATTCAGATAGAATGCATTCATCCCTAAGTATAGCAGATATAAGCTATAAGGTTGGACTCCTTTTATACCTTCTGTGGTGTGTAGTTGGTAGCGCTTTGACTTAGTAATTATAAGTCCTAGGTTCGAGTTCTGGTCGGAGTAAGAAATGATTCATGTTTTCACATATGTAATGTGCTTGCTTGGTTATTGTATGACCCAAATGAGATTGGGAATTGAATTAAATGCTAAAATGAAGCCATGAGTGAGGTTGGGGAATCTGTAATATGAACATAGTGGCATTCAGATAGAATGCGTTCGTCCCTAAGTATAGCAGATATAAGCTATAAGGTTGGACTCCTTTTATACCTTCTGTGTTGTGTAGTTGGTAGCGCCTTGACTTAGTAATTATAAGTCCTAGGTTCGAGTCCCGGTCGGGGTAAAAGATGATTCATATATATATATATATATATATATATATATATATATATATATATATATATATATATATATATATATATATATATATATATATATATATATATATATATATATATATATATATATATATATATATATATATATATATATATATATATATATATATATATATATATATATATATATATATATATATATTCTCAGAGTAACGCCGAGATAGGTTCTCAGAAGCGTCGGGTAAATGGAAAATCACGTGAAAAAATGAGTTATTTTCCATAGGAAACAATGAAAAAGGGCATAGATATGTTCCAAACCTTACATACACACACCATGCCAAAGATATAAGATAAGTAAAAAACATATTTTATTACTACATAGCAAAGCAGAAAGCCCTGTATCTATTTTTAAGAGTATAAAAAGATATTCATATTCACTTTACAGCTAGAAATTAACATATATTACAATACTTTATTATACAGTGGGCAACAGTTATACAGTACACTGGGACATGCATGGTGGCAGTGAGCAAGTAACTTATGTGGTAGAAGAAGAGGAGGATGCAGGAGAACGAGCCTCTATCTGCAAATGTATATAAAGATAAAATAAGAATTATAAACAACCAAAGCAAGACTAACAAACGAAACAAAAAATTAATTATGCAATGCCTAAATCTACCGTATGACAGATTAAAAAAACTTAATCTACATTCTTTAGAGAGGCACAGAGTTAGGGGGGATATGATTGAGGTGTATAAATTGTTTAAAGGGATTAACAAGGGTGATATTAATAAAGTTTTAAAAATTCATGATCAAACCAGAACTCGTAATGAGTAATGGATTTAATCTTGATAAATTTAGGTTCAGAAGGGAAACTGGTGAAAATTGGCTTGGTAATACCGTAGAGTATTCCTAGTTGGATAATAAATTCCAATACCTCAGAGACCTTCAAATGTAGATTAGCTAGACATATGACAGAGGTATGGTGGGTATGAATAGGTTAGTGTTTATTAGAAAAATCATAAAAAGAAAAATAGAATTAATAAGTAGAGTAGAATAGAATAGGTTAGACATGCTGAAAATATCATTCAAAAATGCAGCTGCCTCGTGTGTGCCAGTAGGCATGTTGCAGTGTCCCCTAATCTTATGTTCTTATGTTCTTAATATTTTCAGAACACGTGTTTTGCATCCTCCTTCCATTTTCAAATTTGTATCTGGTTTTTGAATGACAAATATGTTAATAAAATGTATCCAATCTCTCTCT
>JAXCGZ010004159.1:5000-10000 GCA_037179515.1 Halocaridina rubra
TGAATTGAATATTATTGTGTATCTCAGAGTTTAGACAAGATGGAACACTCAAAGGAGAGAGAGAGAGAGAGAGAGAGAGAGAGAGAGAGAGAGAGAGAGAGAGAGAGAGAGAGAGAGAGAGAGAGAGAGAGAGAGAGAGAGAGAGAGAGAGAGAGAGAGATACTCGTGATGGTCTCTCAAAGCCCTTAAGGAAAGTTTAACGTCACAAAAAGATGTCATAATAGCTACATGAAAATGTCTCTAAAATACGACAAAGGTGGCTGCGCAAAGAGACGTGTCCCAAAAATTGGATAGGAAATCCAAGTTTTGTGTGTGTGTGTGTGCGCGCGCACGTGTGCGTATGTACACGTGTGTACATGTGTGCATGCCCGCGCGCGTCGCGCGTGTGTGCATGTGTATGCAAGCGCGTGCACGTGTGTACTTGCATGAATATGTGTGTGCGTGTGTGTGTATGTGTGTGTGTGTGTGTGTGTGTGAGAGAGAGAGAGAGAGAGAGAGAGAGAGAGAGAGAGAGAGAGAGAGAGAGAGAGAGAGAGAGAGAGAGAGAGAATGCATTCAGTAGCTCCACTCAGGAGTATGAGTTCAAATCCCTACACGGTGCTAAGAGTTTTTCATCCCTAGGAGTATCTGGGAATGAAGAGAAGAGGGTATTGGCGTCTCTCGGACGATGGTAGTATACTTAGTAGCTCAGAAGGCTAATCGCAAAAAACAATTAAGTGAGGTGGAGTAGTATTCCTAAGCGCTAGAGCTTCGATAAGGGCAAAATACATGTCAAGCATATATTAAAAACTTTTATGAACAAAATATTTTTAATCGTTGTCACTCGTACCTAACATTTTAGGTATATTTGTTCATAAACTCAATATGATCAGTTAGAACTTAATTAGATTTGCAAGGTCAATAGTGGAATAGTATCTTCAGGAGATTACACTCAATAAAGGTAAATGAGGCCGTCTTTAAACACCCATATTAAAATACAAAATCAATTTTATATATCCTAACCACTGGTGACTGTATTCTCGTAACAAATTAGTGTAGTGCCAGTCTATTCCCAGAAATTAGGACTGTATTTTCAAAAGAAATTAATGTAGTGTCTGTCAATTCCAGTACTGATGACTGTTTTCGTGAGAAATTAGTGTAGTGTCTGTCTTTATCCTGATCTTATGACTATTCCCGAAACAAATTAGCGTTCTATCTATATTTCCCGAGCCTTTAAGACTGAAATCTCGTAAGATATTTAGCGTAGTACTTGTATTCTCTAAAAAATCAGTGCAATGTGTGTCTTTACCCAGGACTAAAGACGGTATTCTCGTAGAATATGAGCGTGGTGTTTGCCTTTAGCTTGAGCTTCCAATTGTATTCTCTTAAGAAATTTAGTATAATATCTGTCCTTACCTATTACTGTCTTTACCCTGAAAATGACTGTATTATCATAAGAAATTCGTTTAGTATCTAGTTTTACCCAGTACTTGCGACTGTATTCTCATACAAAAACTAATGCAGCATCTGTATCTACCCAACATTAACGACTGTAGTCTCACATGGAATAAGCGTAGGAAACGTCTTTACCCAACACTTATAACTATTCTCTTTAGAGATTAGCATAGTGACTGTCTTAAGTCTGAACTTACGACAATCTCCAAGCAAGAAATTAATCGTGTTTGTACTTATCCAGGCCTAATGACTGCACTATTTTAGATCTGAGTAAATTAGCTACTAGGAGAGAACGAAATAGTCTAGTTAAAAAAAATAAGTTACAACAAGGTCTCCCAACTCTGCCAAATTTCAAGTATTCTCCGAGACTTATTTGCTGATAAACATACAGTATTTGCTTTTCAAGATCCTAAGCTTTTTAACAAAACATTTCTAAGCTCCCTAAGAAGTATCTCTATGTTAGCTTTGAAATATCTAGAATTTTTAAATTAAATATTACCAAGCCTTCTCATAGACATTACTAAGCTTGCTAACAAACATCGCTAAGCTTTCAAACATATAGATCTCTAAGCTTCATAATAAACATGTCTAAACACTCAGCGAAACATTTCATAAGTTCAAAACAAACATCTCTAAGCTCCCTAAGAAAACATTACTAAGCTTGCTAACAAGCATATCTAAGCTGACATCTGTATAATCTCCCTCTCTGAGTTCCCTTCATCATTAGTCTGTATTATCATCGTTTCCAAATGGCAAATACTTGGGTACAAATGAATTTTCGCAAAATATGACAAAATGCATACTCCTTCGCTATTCTTTCATTTCCTGGAAGCAAGGGAAAGTTTCATTTGCTTCTCAATTACAGTTTAAAATGAACTACTGCTCCTAGAACTACTTCTGCTACTACTACTACTACTACTACAAGAAGCTATTTCTAATGAAGAAAGAGTGACTATTGTTTTGATATATACAGTTTTAATTCTCATGTTTAATTTTCGAAATGATAAATGTAGCTTATAAACAGAAGACCTACTATTACTACTTACTACTACTGCTGTTACTGCTGTCACTACTATAACTAATGCTACTACTACTACTAAGGAGACAGTGGCATTCCATGATAAATAATCCCTACAAACTGAGGAATACTGTCATCACACTTAACAATTGTGGACTACACCAAATATATACTCGCTGCTTGTGTGCCAAATTTTGCAAAAACTTGAAGGGCAAATCTCCACTAATATGGTTCGATACTGTATACTATAGACCCAACCGTGTTCTTACGCCTAGGCTCTATTCATTTATATGTAGTTCTATTAAAAAAAGTTACGAAATTTGTGACGTTATCTGAGCATAAGTTATTTAATTAATCTTTGTTGTTCGTTTGAAGTCGTGGATGCTATGAGCAAGAAATTCCAAAGATATGTTTTTTTTCTTTATCGATAGCTTTTACCATGTGTCTATGGGGTCGTCCTATCTCACTAGCGTCTTGGTGACTAGTGTGGGGTTGGCTTAGCTCTTTACTGCCGGATGTCCCTACTGACACCAACCCCCTGCACTGATCCAGATTGGAGACTGGCACCGAGTTCAGTGGTTTATTACCTGTGTGTGTTTTTATGTGTGCCAAAGAAATGAATATACCCAAACTAATATTCCTTATTCATTTTGCTTTCAGATGGTGGCATACGTCATAATGTTTCTGGTATCTCTGGCTGGTAACTTACTGGTAATACTAGTAGTTTATTACAATGCCCACATGCGTTCCAGTACCAACCAGTACCTAGTTAATTTAGCAGCTGCTGATCTGTTGGTAACACTTGTGTGCATGTGGGTGCATATAGTCAAACATCTGTCGCATCCCAACTACATTCTACCAGCAATGGTCTGCAAATTAGATGGATTCGTTCAAAGTAAGTATTTGATAAATATGCGTATGTGTGTGTATGCGCGCGTGGGTGTGCTCTTTATTTGTATAACATGTTTTTACCCTTTGTCAGTTTACTGGATAAGTGCCTGTCTCTCATGCAGTATGTCCCGATCCTCCCGAATATGATTCTGTAAGCATTATTTCATCAGAAACGCTTGTGGATAGGGATATGTATTCTAACTGTGCTCTGTACAGCATCAATTTGTCAGGAAGACTTGTGGATAAGAGGGACACGACTCCTGAAGGTGTGACACAGTATAATATAAAGAAAAAGTAAAGTCTCCTGAAGATGGTACCTACTATATCACTTCGTCAGAGAGCCTTGAGGATAACAAGGAAACGTCTCGCAAACGCGCTTCGTAACAACATCACTGCCATAAACACTTGAGGATAAAAAGGAAACCCGTCTCAAAAGGTTATTCGTATAGCATCACTTCGTCAAAAACACTTGGCGTTGTGAAGGAAAACATTCAAAGGTGATCTGGATGACGTAATTTCGTAAGAAAAGATTGAAAATAAGTAGGACACGTCTTTTCAATGAGGTGCGTACGGCAACATTTCGTCAGAAACACATGAGGATAAGATGTAAACGCCTCTCGAAGGAAGCTCGTAGAACATATCTTCGACAAAACCGACTAAGGATAAGAATAAGAAGGTAATGATGTATGTTGGGCGGTAGACCCTACCAACTCGGTGAAGTCACCATTAGGTGCACATAGCCAATGGGGAAATAGTATCTTCATAAATAAGAGCAAATATCCATGATCTGCAGATTGCAATAAAAAGAAAAGAAAGAGAAAAAAACAGGTTTTAATTCATATAAAAGAATATATTGATATGTAGAAGAAACGATGCGGTTTTCCTTTTTTCTTTCTTTTTTTCATAGAACGTGAAATTTCCAGTGACCTCGGCTATGATGTACGTTGCCCTATATAAAAACGTAATAATTAAATGGAAAAATCTGTCACACTTTGGATTGGCTTCGGTTTGTTGTAGAAAAAAGCTTTGCGAGTCATAAACTAGTTTGTGACTGAAAAAAAAAAATCGAAATAAATGCACACACACACACGTGCAGTCATATCCCATATGTCTAATATCCTGCTAATAGCACGCATATATATATATTAATACTAATAACTCAATCTACTGAAATTTCATGAGCTACAACCACTAAGAGGAGCTTTGCACATCAACATAGGGATTCGAACTCGAGGCTTCTTGAGATGTGGTGAACGAGGCGCTAAGCCAATGAACTAAGAAGGGTGAAAATGAAATCACATGGATATCACGTGTTCAAAGTTTATTTAAGTGATGTAACTAATGACGTCACGAAAGGTGGCTGGACGATATCCACGGCACTTGGGCGTCCCAAGGCAATATATATATATATATATATATATATATATATATATATATATATATATATATATATATATATATATATATATATATATATATATATATATATATATATATATATATATATATATATATATATATATATATATATATGTATATATATATATATATATATATATATATATATATATATATGTATATATATATATATATATATATATATATATATATATATATATATATATATATATATATATATATATATATATATATATAT
>JAXCGZ010004159.1:15000-20000 GCA_037179515.1 Halocaridina rubra
CCATAAGGTCAATAATCGCCGTTGGAAAATTCCAGAAAAACATTCTTGCTTATTCTTAATTAGCGATTCATCTCACTTTCAAGTGAGGTCGTACCTTATCCTATTGGAGAATGGTGTGGGTTTTGGCTTAAACATTCACAGCCATATAACAATCTTGACACCAACCCCTCCACTAATCCGTGCTTACGACCATCATTGAGTCAACCTACCTTGCTCCCCCCCCCCCAGTAGCCCGGTGAGTTAAGAAGCAAAAATACATAAATACGAATTAATATTGTCAGCTATATACATTATATATCCTGCATCTCAAATAACCCCATCCGAAGTCATCTTCTGAGAGTCCCTAATATATATCCCTTTCTCTCTTGCTCCCCTAACGCCTCTCACAGTCTAATCCCGGGGGTCTTGGGGGCCACTTACTCCCCCGCCATTGGGGCGGCCCCTCTCAACAGAGGGTTCTCTGTTCAATGGCAAGGCAAAGGAGAGACTCTGACGCGAACCCTATACACTGCAGTATGTGTGTGTGTTTGATTTATGTCTCAAGATGAACAGTATTCACCATTACCTGATGTAACTCTCTATGCGAACGAACAAATTAAAAAAATGGAATACATTAGGCGTAAAAGTGAAAGTAAATAATGAAATAATTATATATATATATATATATATATATATATATATATATATATATATATATATATATATATACATATATATATATATATATATCATATATATATATATATATATATATATATATATATATATATATATATATATATATATATATATATATACATATTAAAAATAAATAAACAAACAAATAAATAATTAATAAATATATAAATATATACCAGTAGAAATCCTGATAAAACTGCATGTCAAAGACAAACCACTTTATAAGAATAGAAAACCATGTGCCGGGAGAGAATTCCAGATTATTATTGGTAAATACACTATCCTATATAAAATCTACGGAGTAAATAGAGTGAGCCCGACTAATAAAATCTAGAGTTGGGAAGTAAAGCAATAGAGATAAACAGATACAGATGGACGATACATTGACAAATAGACAGTCAGATAAACAATATAGACTGATAAAAGAAAAGGGCGCGCGCGCACACACACACACACACATACAAGTTAATGCTATCTCAATCCATAGTTTTAAGGACAGGTATGATAAGTATCACTAAGTCTAAAATGGAACCGATCAGGAGACGGGAAGATACGAGCTTTGGGCTCTTTCTCGTAAACACAATTAGGTAATCACAACTAGGTAATCACATAGAGAGAGAGAGAGAGAGAGAGGAGAGAGAGAGAGAGAGAGAGAGAGAGAGAGAGAGAGAGAGAGAGAGAGAGAGAGTACACATTAACCCATTGCTACAAACTCCGTGAACTATCTTTATACTGATATTTCTAAATATCCAATGTCTTCTAATTTCGGATCATAAATTAATAATAATAATAATAATAATAATAATAATAATAATAATAATAATAATAATAATAATAATAATAATAATAATAATAATAATAAGAATAATAATAATAAGAATAATAATAATAATAATAATAATAATAATAATAATAATAATAATAATAATAATAATAATAATAATAATAATAATAATAATAATAATAATAATAATAATAATAATAACAATAATAATAATAATAATAATAATAATAATAATAATAATAATAATAATAATAATAAAAATAATAATAATAATAATAATATTGAAATATCATAAATAAAGTCTTAAGAAAGGATATTTACGTAATAATTTAATACCTAGCTAACAAAACAAGGAAAGTAAGTCACGAATGCATGAATTTCTTCGGACTTGTCAAATGATCTCAGTTGTAACGAGAAAATAATAAAAAAAGAGAAAGAAAAAAATGAAAAAATAAAACGCAAATGCCTAGAATTTAGTCATATATAGCAATCAATAACTCTTAAATTATTAAATACTCATATTTAGCACTTGCAATTTAATTAATATGTTTACTAAAATTTCCTCAATAAGCTACACACTCCACATTATTTAGGCATGCCCATTTTTGTACTCATTTTACTTTTCTTTTTCATTATGCAACTGCAGATACAGTGCTTGTGACAATATAATTTTTCTATATCATCATTGTATTTCTTTTTTCATTTTTCTTCATTCCTTTTCTTTATCTTTCACTTTATTTCATGTTATTTTGCTATTCTTTCTCTTCGTTTTTTCCTGTTAATCGATACAATTCATCTAGACAGATAAAAAAACTCTCATGACAGATCGTTTATTAAGAATGAACGGCATGCAAGAGCTTTGTAAATCATAATTTACTCAAACTTTCGACATCTTAACGTCATTTTCAGTACTACTTAACAACACAAACAGCTTCTAATTACCGTTGTGGAGTTTGTTTAGTCTCACTGAAGACAGCATAGAAAAATAAGTCAAAATGAGGAATATATAATCCTGGTTCTCCTGTTTCGAAGAGTGCAAAGAAGTTATAAGTAAACAAGTGAAACGCTTGAAGAAAATGAGTCAGGATGCTCTTCTGTGCCAGAATTCACTGGTAAACAAGTGAAACACTTGAAGAAAATGAGTCATGATGCTCTTCTGTGCCAGAAGTCACTGGTAAACAAGTGAAACACTTGAAGAAAATGAGTCATGATGCTCTTCTGTGCCAAAATTCACTGGTAAACAAGTGAAACACTTGAAAAAAAATGAGTCATGATGCTCTTCTGTGCCAGAAGTCACTGGTAAACAAGTGAAACACTTGAAAAAAATGAGTCATGATGCTCTTCTGTGCCAGAATTCACTGGTAAACAAGTGAAACACTTGAAAAAAATTATTCATGATACTCTTCTGTGCCAGAATTCCCTGGAGATTTGGAGAAGAGGGTAGAGGCGTCCTGACATTAGTTGTAATCCCTCATATTTCAACAGGATCGGTAAGTATACCAAAAGAGATTTTGGAACTCCTGCTTACTTAGCAAAGTCACTGAGTACACCATACGAACTATGAGATCTACAAAGAATAATATGTGACCAAAAAGTGCTTTTGTACTGATCAAAGAAAATAAAAATTAAAAAAAAGACCTTATCATAGGCAACGATATATTTTGGCATTTGTGCGTGTGTGCTGATAAAAGAAAATAAATGAAAAGTAAGCAGTAAATATTTAAAAACAAAGGTCATAATACATATCTGAGAAATGGGAAAGATTTTTACCACTTTTGACTGAGGACGATATCAAGAAGGCTTTAGTATCAAAGTGCTCAGGCCTTAAACAGAAAAAAAAGAATAATAATAAAAAAGGGGGGGATGGAGCGAAACTCACTTCAATGTAAAATATAATCCAGATCAAAGAGGCTCAGATGAGAGTGAAGTGGCGAAATTTTTTTTTTTTTTTTTTTTTTTAGAATATGACGCACTGAAAGACACGGTGCAATGGATTTTTGTTTCTATATAAATTGTCGGGCAAAGACTTTTGGTGCATTTGAACTCTTAGATTAATAAAATCTGTAGACCTGGTAACTAGGACTTTGGCCCGATTTCTTAAACAGTGTAAACCTAGGATACAATATTGTTAGTTAGCTAGACGCACACAAATGAGGGGATCCTAGCCATACACAGAGCCGCGTCAGTTGCGTTTATGAAATCCATTTGTGTGTCTAGCTAACTAACAATAAGGTATCCTAGGTTTACACTGTTTAAGAAATCGGACCTTTTTGAAAGCATAACGTCGGAAATAGATTTTTCATTTCATTAATAAAAGGCAAGACACGACTGATGCATCTATTATTTTAGGGAACTAATTTGATTAAATACAGTAAATTTTAAATATTTTTCTGGCTTAATAATTCCAAGTAAAGACTTATTAACTAGAATTATATGAAGGAATACTGTCGGCCATATCGCCTGTGCATTCCAGTTTAAATAAAAAATGATATCAAGAAAAGATATGTTGCATTATTCTACAAATTATGTTGATAAATGACTTGCTGCATTTGAATTTTAGGATTAAAAACAAAATGTAAAGATTTTATAACTTGAATTTTTTGTGAAAATAAATGATGTGCAATTAGATTATATCAAATGAGCATTGGTGCATTTAATAGTTCCTATACATAATATCTGGCAAAGACTTGGTGCATCTAAGCAATCAGGATGATGAAACGTCCAGTAAAGTCATGGTAACTAAAATTTCTTGTAAGAATAATGTTGCCCATATTTTGAGCATATCAGTTTAAGAAAGTATTATGTCAAGAAAATACACGTTGAGAGTTTTTAAATAAATAATGTCGTGCAAATATTAACATTACTAGAAGGATTTGAATTTAAAAAATCCTGTAAAGAAAGATTTCGTAAAAAGATATATGATAGAAAACTGTGCAGTTTCCATTTAAAAATGTCAGCAAATTAAAGTTGGACAAAGACCTAGTACAACTTTGAAAGAAAAATTACTTCTGAAAATTTGTGAGTGAAAAAAAATATCGAATAAACTCGTGGCGAAACTCAAAATTCGGGAAAAAACATGGCCTTAGCTTAAATCTGGTACATTAAACAAGGCACAAAATTTTATAAATTCGATAATCTAAGACATTATGCTCTGCACCAAAAAAGTGTCAGTGATGAGAGAGTGAAGGATTACCTAAGGTAACAGAAATCATACGTCGTCAAGAATAAGCACCCATAGGTCAGAAGGGCAACACTGAACCAAAGAACCTCAAAGATGAGAAGAGAAAGCGCTTATCGAGAGATTTAATTGAATTTCTGCAGAAGACAAGCGAGTACGTTGTTGGAGCTTCCTCCAATTACTCCCAATTACTGGTAAGCCAATGAAATTGAAGAGAGGAAGCCAAGCCAAACGACTCATTACCCAGAAATGGAAATTAGGAGTGAATATCCAAAGGCAGTTCCTGGAAGGACCTTACAATGCTTTGTTTTGAGGTTCGGCTTCCAGATCACAGAGTGCATCACTTATATGGGAAGATAC
>JAXCGZ010004159.1:25000-32500 GCA_037179515.1 Halocaridina rubra
TTCAATAGAAGTAATGATGTCTATAACCCTACTACAGTAGATTGTAATACAGTAATCTTAGTAATAAAAAATCTGAAAGACTCTAATGCATATGGATCAGATGGAATTTGTTTTCGTTTTATTAGAGATTCATTATTTGTAATAGCATATTATCTGACGGTAATAATCAATACTTCCATAGTTACCAATATTTACCCAGATTTATGGAAAAATCCCCATGTAATTCCTGGTTTTAAAAATGGAAATCCTGACGACGTCTCTAACTATAGACCAATCTCTTTACTACCAATTTTATCAAAGATACTTGAAAAGATTGTTGCAAATCAGTTAAGTGAGTTTCTTGAAAAAAATAAACTTATTGCAAAAAGTCAACACGGTTTCAGGCCAAAATTATCAACTGAAACTGCCTTATTGAAAATATCAGATGAAATATACAAAAATATAGATAATAAGAAAATATCATTGCTACTACTACTCGATCTTTCTAAAGCTTTTGATAGTGTAAACCATAGTATTTTATTAGAAAAATGCAAAAAAATGAACATTGACCCAAGCTGGTTCGAGAACTATTTAAAAAACCGCTACCAGTCAGTCAGAATAAAAGATGTAGTTTCAAGTCCCAAGAAGGTATTGTTTGGGGTCCCTCAGGGATCGATCCTAGGACCTATACTTTTTCTAATATATGTAAACGATCTAGTAAAATATTTACCTAACTGTTATGTCATTCAATATGCTGACGATACTCAAATCTTAATTGAAGGAGAAATTAATGATTTAGAAAATATTATTCGTAGAGCAGAAGAAATTTTGTATATGGCTAAACGTTATTTTCTAAAAAATGGTTTGTTACTTAATGAAACTAAAACCCAATCTATTCTTATCGGATCCAGACAATTATTATCAGAAGTTGATGACAATCTTCATATAAATTTTAACGGTAATATCATTAAGCCAATGAACTCGGTAAAGAACCTAGGTGTCTATTTTGACCGTTACATGAATTTTGAAATGCATATAGATGAAATTTATAAAAAAGTAATGGGTACTCTAATATATCTAAATAGGGTAAAAGACTCATTTGAAACATCAACTCGTATAATAATTGTCCAGTCCTTAGCTATGAGTTTAATTAATTACTGTCTCAAAGTTTGGGGATGTACAAATAAGACTCAATTACAAAGAATACAAAAGTTACAAAACTTTGCAGCACGAGTGGCTGTTGGCAATGTAAGAAAATACGAGCACATCTCTCCTGTTTTAAAAGATCTAGAATGGATAAAGATTAGAAATAAATATGTTTTTGATATATGTACCTTTGTTTTTAATATACTAAGAAACAATCTTCCTGATTGCTTGCATAATTTTTCTACAGTAAGCTCAGTTACCGGGTTAACTACCCGTCAAGGGGAAGATTTATTAGTACGAAGGTCTAAAACTGATATTGGCTCAAGAGATATAAACATTCGTGGACCTCATTTATATAATCAGCTTCCCAGAGAACTAAAAAATGCTGGTTCAGTGTATACTTTTAAATATAATCTTAAGAAGTTACTCTTAAAGGAAGATTTTACTTATAATTTTTAATGGTACACTCATCTTTATGATTTGTTTGTTTTAGTATGTCTATATCGTACACCACAGATGTCTATCTGGAATATATATGCATCTTATTTGAATACCCAATGTACTTTGGAAATAAAGGCTTATTATTATTATTATTATTATTACTCTCTCTCTCTCTCTCTCTCTCTCTCTCTCTCTCTCTCTCTCTCTCTCTCTCTCTCTCTCCTCTCTCTCTCTCTCTATATATATATATATATATATATATATATATATATATATATATATATATATATATATATATATATATATATATATATATGAACATTTGATCGTTTTTTAATATGCTGCCCTGTTCTGTTTCGTATTTATACCTGTCTGTCTATCTATATATCTATCCATCTGTCTATCCATCCCTCTCTCCATCCCATTGCGAAGAATGTATTTTATCTCAACACATTACTGAAACACCGAGAGTTAAATTAATTATTAGAAACCAATATCAAAGTCCTTGGTAGTGGTAATAACACACTTTCAAGTTCAGAAAAGATTTCTTGGAAATCTAAGAACCTTTACCGACATTAAAGCAGTAGGAAAAACAAAAACTAAAATAATAATAATAATAATAATAATAATAATAATAATAATAATAATAATAATAATAATAATAATAATAATTATTGTTATTATTATTATTATTATTATTATTATTATTATTATTATTATTATTATTATTATTATTATCATCCTCATCATCATCATTATTATTATTATTATTATTATTATTATTATTATTGTCGTTGTTTTTATTAGAATATGTGGAAAAAGGCTGTTGTGGGTGAATATTGGTAAGGGTAAAATCATGAGCTGTACGAGGAGTGTTAATTTTGGCAGACTGCGTGCGGCAGTGAAAGGACGAGTAGAAGTCACTAAATGAATAAAACTAGTAAATGTCTAGCTAGGAAGAACAGATTGATGAAAAATAGGTATTTAGGAATCAATGCAATGAGAAGGACATACGAGTATGGAGGCGTGCTTGTGCACACGGCATTATTGGGATTAGAACCTTGGAATGCAAGAGAAGATGAAACATGTTAATCGTTGCCTTTCTTATCGTTTCACTCTCAGTATCGAAATCAAGACTTGGCCAGGAATCGTCTTGATTCTTATCTATCTAAAACTAAAAATATCCCTCAGGCTGCGTGCTGACCATATTTTTATAAACATAATCATATATGTATTATAACTCCCCAGTGTGCACTACGCAGCCCGCATCAAGTGTATATAAATTGACCATGCTGACCAATAAAGAAGTTTTCTACAAGTTTCCAAAATGTCCTGCCTCGCACATGTGCAAAAGATGCAAGTATCTCTGTGATTGTGCAGTCTCGAGTTAGATTTTAACTGTTGAACTGGCTCTGTGGTAGATGCTGCGACTTCATAATTTACATTCTCATAAGTGTTAGGATCGAATCCCATGTGGCGTGATACATTCATATTGTTTACAAATGTTATTAAAAGCTAAAATTAATATATATATATATATATATATATATATATATATATATATATATATATATATATATATATATATATATATATATATATATATATATATATATATATATATATATATATAAAATCAGCTATTGCAAGGTAGTAAGCTTGAAGGATATCACTGAAAGGTGAATGAATATGGGTGGGATCTGTAAAATTCACCTAAGTCTTTGTGCAAAAGACGGAAGTTTCTCCGTGATTTGCTCGCAGTAGGGTCGAATCCCGTGTTGTGTAATGTGTTTATATTGTTTACAGTGTCATTTCTAGATCAAATGACTGAAAATAATAGCAATCATAAATACTTAATAATAATAATAATAATAATAATAATAATAATAATAATAATACTAATAATAATAATAATAATAATAATAATAATAATAATAATAATAATAATAATAATAATAATAATAATAATAATAACAGATAGCAAAGAGCAGACGTTAACTATGCTACAAAACAGCCAAGAGCGGAATAAACAGAAGCTAAATTCCACAGTGCGACAATTTCAAGCGAGTTCATCCACATCGCTGAGTACTAACAAAGTCAACAATGAGGAATAATACCATTACCTACCTCACTGACAAACATTTCACGAACTGGCATTACGAAAATTAAGAGCTAAATAATAGGATGTGTCCATAATTGTATATAAAAATAAATTTATTTAATCCGTCCAAAAAAGTGTAGTCTAGTGGGTAAGGCATTGCCAAAATGTCCGTATTCCTTGTATTTCACAAAATAAAATCACAAGATTTAAGAGCTATATAAAAGCAGAGTGCTCACACCTGTTACAAAGGAATTAGTCCATTCTCTTCGGTGCTTTACATTATAGGAAAAGAAATTCATAAAGGGAAGAAATATTGCAAGCTCCCAATTCAGGTAACCGTATTATTTCACAAGTTAGAATGGCAGGAACTACAAGCTAAATAACAGCAGGATGCCCAAAATCACAACAAAAGACTCAAGAATTACACTGATTTTAATCTATCTCAATCCTTGTCATTTCTAGTTGTTTTTTGTGTCAAGAAATATCGTTTGAAAAAAAAATTGACTTACCAAGATGCATATTCCTTGACTGCCATAACCTGCACTTAATATAATTAAAAATTAAATAATACCAGGGTGTTCAAACTTACAACGCATGCAACTAAAATGAAGTAAAAATGAAGGAGGCGGCGAGTACCTGTTCCCAACTTCTGTAACTCTACTTTTTTTTTTTAAGGATGGGATAGGATAGGAGGGGAAAAAGGGGGAGGGGATTAAGGATATAAGGGAATTGGAGGGAAAAGCCACGAAAATTAAACAAAGTAAGAGAGAAAAAAGAGAGGGGCAGACCCTCGTGCTAAGTTTTGATCTGGAATTCAGATTCTATTTTTCTCATGAATTAACTCTACTTAAGGGAGTAACAAATATCAATATGAATAGGGGCTAAATATATATAAAAGGTTATCCATAACCATAACTATACAGTTAGGTAGTGGAATTCACCCTACCTATCCAATTAGGCTTCCTTTTCTTTCTTTCTTTGCGTCAGTAGAGTAGCCTTTGCATTTCATGAGATGAAATTTATGATACATAACAGAAGAGTGTCCTCAACCACGATATAAGAATTAAGACAGATGAATTTCATCTCATTCCTAACTGAATAATTATGAATAGTTTCCCCAAAGATGATATTTGAGGTCCCTCTTTGTGAGGGGAGAGCTGGAGTTTGAAATATAAAAGTCGCATAACTATATACTCAAACTGAGAGTATTTTTATTACTTATTGTTGCTGTCATGAATATTTAGAGGGAGAAGGATTGGCAACCCACACATAACGTATTAAGTATATACCAAACTGCATTTCATTGAACTATGGATAAGGGATCAATAAGAGTAGAGTGTCCACAACTGTAACAAAAATTAAGACCGTGGGACTTCATATAAACCCAATCAAACCTTGTATCTTCGGGTTACTTTACATCAAGAAAATAAATTCATATGGAAGGATTGCTAAGTCATATACTACAGCTGCTGAAGTGTCTTTACACCTAAAAGAGGTTCATTTTGCAGGCAATATAAACCAAGTGAATGCTCAGAAGGCAAATAATAAACACTCCCTCTGAAGGCAATGGAAATGATTACAAATAGCAATTATCAGGTTCTCTCTGGAGAAATGTATCCTTCTAAAGCAAATGTGACCTACGGTATCAAGTAATCAGCTTTCCTCTGAAGGTAGTTTTATCTAGTAGGTTATCTTATAACCCCTCCGAAGGAAATGTCTGCTGTAAAAGAAAAAAAAAATAATAATAAAAAATAAAAATAAAAAATAAAAAAATAAAGTTCCTTCTATAGGGTGGTAATCTTTTTTTTTTTTTTATGAGTGTGACACCGGAAACGGGCAAGAAATATGCCCTCATCAGGCCCGGTCATGAGGAAAACATTATGAGGAAGAAAATGTAGAAGGTTAAGGACAAGGTAGAAATAAGGGATAAAGGAATATACACAATTAATAGGGATAAGTGAGCATAGAGCTGGCAATCTCATCCTTCCTGGTATTCTTTTTTTCTTGTTTCAGAGCAATTTATGGAAGGGAAGAGGATGGGATGGAAACTATTAAACCCTGTGGCTTCTTATTTTTTGTTCAATTCTTTATGAGTTGGAAGAGGGCGTTTATTGCCATATTCTGAAACTGGCAGCGATCTCTGCAGAACACCCATGTCAAAACATAATATACACTGAAAAATAATAAACACAATATTAATAAATCACATTCCCTATGAAGGTGACATAATCTACAGTAATAACTAAGTTCCCTCTGTACTTAATACTCCCAATTTAAATACCAAGTCGGGATCCCTCTTTAGGCAACTATTGAAATAAGCCATAGGGTTTCTGAAGGCAATGAAACCTATTGTAATGACAAATCAGATTCCATTTGAATATAATAACATATCAAAAATAATAACTAAATGTTTTTCTTATTTTCAGCTACAGCCCTACTGGCAAGTGTTTTAACTCTTACAGTCATCAGTGTTGGAAGAGTCGTGGCTGTCATGTTTCCTCTCCACGCCAGAACCTCTCCGGACAGAGCCCACAGAGTTATAGCTGCAGTTTGGATCACATCCGCTCTCCTTGCTTGTCCCTCCCTTTTCTACAGGGAACTCTACAGTATTAAGGTATTGCATTTATCTTATATTTCTCTTCTCTTCTCTTATGGACTAAGCTTAATATGCAAGATACTAAAGTCAAAATAAAGTATGGGATCGTGAGGAAAATTACACATTAATAAAGCACCTTCCTATATTCATTATGGTATATAATGATATTCTATATGTAGTACAAGACCTTACTTTTCTGAACATCTGACATTGTTATATACAGAACACACGATCACACACACACACACATATACACACACACACACACACACACACACACACACACACATATATATATATATATATATATATATATATAGAGAGAGAGAGAGAGAGAGAGAGAGAGAGAGAGAGAGAGAGAGAGAGAGAGAGAGAGAGAGAGAGAGAGAGAGAGAGAGAGAGAGAGAGAGAGAGAGAGAGAGAGAGAGAGAGAGAGAGAGAGAGAGAGTTTTACATATACAAACCAATGCCTAAAATGTATAATTTCTTTTTTGGCAGTGGGCAAACTTTACGTCATGGCAATGTGATGAAATATGGCCCACTGTGAGGCATTACGACCATCGTCTTGGCCGTTGCGTCACTACTTATGACGCCAAAAAGGTCTTCTATGTGGCACTGACCATCGCTCTCTATTTCCTACCCGTGGCTGTCATGTTCGTAAACTACAGGTAAGGTTATAATTGGAACAATAAGGGGTTCATAGTCGTACTAACAATATCGCTTTAATATAAATTACTGATAAAGATGGGAATTCAAAATGCAAAATATATGATCCATCAATATTTATGAGCATCATATTTTTCGAGATTTTGTGGATTTTGGACTACCGTTTTGGTAATGTTCATAACAACAATGTACTGAAGGCATATGTATTTTTCAGCTTTGCTGAATATGACTGCTAATATACTTGAAAATTGGTTATATGATTGATGTATTCAAGGAGTCAACATTAAATTTAACTACAGTTACTTCAAAAGGTTTGCTAAATTTATATATGTTAAGTACCATTATAACAAACCTGCAGTATGAACGGCATTATTTTCAATAATGCAGAAAAAAAAAGTGCAGCACCAGTCAATAAATGGTATTTTAAGAAAAAAAAACAGAAAGGAACGAGGTATATTAAGAAGTTAGACGGAAAAACAGTAAGTCATTAGACATTCGAAGTTTACACATCAAATCAAAGGGTTGTAAACTCTAGATACTGTTTGGAATCTACACAATCATCAAAATTTTA
>JAXCGZ010004159.1:37500-47500 GCA_037179515.1 Halocaridina rubra
GAGAGAGAGAGAGAGAGAGAGAGAGAGAGAGAGAGAGAGAGAGAGAGAGAGAGAGAGAGAGAGAGAGAGAGAGAGAGAGAGAGAGAGAGAGATAACAACGTATTTCCTTTCATTCAACTGGACAGTCAAAAATGACCAATTACATAAACCCTATATTCACCGACCCTACGAACAGTGAATTTCTATTCAGAGATCATCAGATGCAAACAGTTAACATTTCAGAACCAAAATATGGTTAAATTCACAGATTTTATTTCCTTTCACGACTCAAATATATATTATCAGATACATATTACACTCATTTTCACTTGAATATAACAGTAAAATTAAACTATTTTATCATTCTAGGACAATAATATTGTCTTAAAATATTCAGATTCAACTAGTATGTATTTTAGGCTCCACTAAAATTTCCCTTCATACACTCAAGTACCTTTTGAGAGAGAGAGAGAGAGAGAGAGAGAGAGAGAGAGAGAGAGAGAGAGAGAGAGAGAGAGAGAGAGAGAGAGAGAGAGAGAGAGAGAGAGAGAGAGAGAGAGAGAGAGAGAGAGAGAGAGAGAGAGAGAGAGAGAGAGAGAGAGAGAGAGAGAGGAGAGAGAGAGAGTATAAGATAATGTTGGATTCTCCTTAATTTTGACATATTTAATTCTATCTTCTTTATATGTTTATGTTTGTGTTTATAAAACACGAGAATGGAAAACCATGACATTTTCTTTTTCCCATTTTTGTCATATATATTTTTTATAAACTATAAAAAGCTTATTTACGCCATTCCGTATTTTAATTTCCTTATTTCTAGATTTCATTTTCTCCTGAAATAAAAGAGAGAGAGAGAGAGAGAGAGAGAGAGAGAGAGAGAGAGAGAGAGAGAGAGAGAGAGAGAGAGAGAGAGAGAGAGAGAGAGAGAGAGAGAGAGAGAGAGAGAGTAAAATGCATATGGGGCGTAAAGAAATTTCGAAAGTTTGGAATTATATTGAATCATTCATCTAGTGTGTCAAATTAAATACGAGGAGAGAATATCAAGGTTTATTCTAAGACTTCTTACTCCTAAAGTTAAATTCCTTAACCCAAGATTTTATTTTCTTTTGTATCTCTCTTTTCTAATATTAAAGAAAGATCTGGCTGTAAGTTTAGATCCTCTACAGTATACATGTACGTGCACTTTTGACGTATTATTCGACAATGAATTAAAATTTCTTTCATTTCTAATAAAATAAATATTAAAAACTGACCAATTAACTATTCTAAAAAAAAAAATATTATCTAAAACCATTCTGATACGACGGTATGTAATTCATCCGTCCAAAAATACTATATTGAAGAATATTTATTGTAATTCTCCGTCAGGAACTTGGAAAGGCATGACAGTGGGAACGAGAGAGACGACGATGGGAATATCAGCTCCTGAAGGTCCCGTTCTGCTCGAGTACAACTCCCTCAGGAATAACAGGTAAAGAACGCATAAAAATGTAATAAATAGATAATAAAATATAGGAATACCATGTGTAGCAAATCATAAATGAGAGATAATTGAGAAGAGATTCTAATAATGTAAGGAGAAAATAAGTAAAAAATAAGAAAAAAAGATAGACGTAATAGGTAAGAAATAAAATATGAAAATAAGTTAAAAAACAAAAGCAAATGTTACATCTAAGGAAAAAAAGATAAGAGTTACAAAGGTAAAAAGAGTTACAAATA
The DNA here is from genome assembly GCA_037179515.1 of Halocaridina rubra. Lineage (NCBI taxonomy): Eukaryota > Metazoa > Arthropoda > Malacostraca > Decapoda > Atyidae > Halocaridina > Halocaridina rubra. The sequence goes on from JAXCGZ010004159.1 coordinate 39,199, forward strand.
AGAATGAAAAGACGAGAAGAACAAGAAAGAGAAAAAATTAAACTTGAAAAGTTAAAAAGAAATATGAATAGTTTGGAATAACAGTTCAGGAATACACAAGTTAAGAAAAGGAAGAAAAGTAATGGTCGCCTCATTATCCCTGAAATATAGTAGGCGAGGAAAAAAAAACAAAAAAGCAAAACAAAAAATGAACGATAAGGTTAACGGATGGGAAATGCACAAAAAATGCAAGAATAATGATGAATACAACTCCTTCAGGAATATCAGGTGACGAATACAACAAATGGAAAAAAAAAAGCTAAATATATAAAGAACATCTTCGAAAACACCCGTATTGACAGAACACAGAAAGTGATTCTCTTCCACTACAACTGCCTCGAGAATAACAAATAAGAAAAAGATAAGATACAAAGAAAAGTTAGGGATAACAGCGGAGGAATAGAACAAAGGAAATTATTTCTATTCCACTGCAATTTCCAGCAGAATAATGAGAAATAGAAAAAGTTACGAATAACAGGCGTGGAAGGCAACAAAAAATGAAAGAATAGTGAAGGTCAGGTCTTTTCGAGTAGAGCTCCTTCAGGAATACCAGGCGAGAACTAAACTCTATGTATACATACATACATACATATATATATATATATATATATATATATATATATATATATATATATATATATATATATATATATATATATATATATATATATATATATATATGAAAAACATGAGGAAACATAGATTGCAATAAAATAAGGTATACACCAAAACTTATAGAGTAAATACCAGGATGCTGCTCCACTACAACTTTAAATGCAATAAGTGACAAAAAAGAAGAGTTTGGCATAACAGTAGAGGAAGGCACAACTCATGAGAGAATAAAGGGCTTAACAACGCCTCCTTAATAACAAGTGAAAAATAAAGTGGCGACTAATAGGCATGGCAGACAATGAATTGAAAAGTGCAAACAAAGATTCTACTTAAGCAAAAATCCATCACGAATAACAAAATCAAAAACTACAAGAGAAAAACCGAAAGAATATGTAAGCCAGAGATTGAAATAAAATAAGGAATAATCCAATAAGGACAAAAATAAAATAGTTAACTTGGACTACATATCTCAACTGGAAGACAGCAAAAAAAAAAAAAAACACACACACACACAGAAATAAAAGAATGCAAAGTATTCAAGTTGAATTTAAGAATGTAAGGTATTCAACTAAAATGTTACCAGTGCCGGCTACACCGATACTGATGGAATATAGAAGATAAGTTCAGCTCATGAATGAGATGCGAAAGACAAGATGGAAAGGGCAAGAGAGCAAAATGTTTTGCTAGATTAAATCGCCTTGAGAAATAATTGGTAAAAAAAAAAAAAAATAAATAAATAAATAAATAAATAAACGAAGAACCGCATAAGTATAAGGAGAAGGAGTGGACTCACAATTAGCGTATGTTATGGACCTCATGAGGATAAAAAGGTTCGGATTAATGACTATCTCGTACCCACAAGGTTCTAAATTTGATTTTTCCTTTACCGGTTCCTATTACAAAACTTCGCTAGAACCACATGAAAATAAGTAAAAAGTGTAAATCAATAACCAAGTCATACCCAAGAAATCCCAAATTCAGTGCCCCATGTTACCCCATACTGGAAAAGCTTGCTTAAATTTACTGGAGATATATAAAAAAAATATTAGTGAAGATCCAGATTGCTATACCCTATGTGTCGTAAAGGAAGAGTTAGAGATATTTAAGTATTAATATTATTTTTCAACAATAAAGAAATAATACCTCAACATCAACAGTAACTTTCGTTAATTAGTATAAATCCACTTAAATATCTAGATTAAAATAAGTAGTAGAATGCAATATATAATATATATATATATATATATATATATATATATATATATATATATATATATATATATATATATATATATATAAGGTACGATATTTTATTAGTTTTCATATATCAGAGTGAGAGAGAGAGAGAGAGAGAGAGAGAGAGAGAGAGAGAGAGAGAGAGAGAGAGAGAGAGAGAGAGAGAGAGAGAGAGAAATTATTTAATTACGATTTAATTAATATCTTATATAGTTACTTGAAATATCTAACTTATCTAATTTTTCACTTATCAATTTCAACTATATATATATATATATATATATATATATATATATATATATATATATATATATATATATATATATATATATATATATATATATATATATATATCGTATTATAATACTGCAGCAGGTACGGTCCAAAATGTGCAGCAAGGATGCCAACCTCCTCTTCGGCAAATGAAATTCGCAGAAGTAATACTTTCTTTAACCTTCAAACTGATCAGATGTCAAAGGTAAGGCTCACACGCTATTTCATTTCAAAATTACAGATTAATTTCCTTATTTTTAATAAATCTCAAATAAATTTGCTCATTAAAAAACTTACATAAGTAAATCAGAGTAACAACAAAAACAGCAATAAGAACACATTAGACAACCACATCAGTTAATATTTGTGCACTTGTAAAACCTCGTACACCAAAACAAATCAAAAGAGAATTAACTAAACCAACAAAAACAGCGACAACAACAACTACAACTAAAGGAAACATACTAGTCAGTATTCGTTAAAAAAAAAAAAAAATCTTATAAAACTACATAATGTAAATCACACCAAAACACAACAACAACAACAACAACAATTCCGAAAAACATAACATTTCATATCTGTATAAAAAGAAAACCTTATAAATCTATATAATATAATTTATAACAAAAATAACAACAACAACAACAACAGAATATCATGAAATATATCAGTCAATATTTATGCAAAACAAAACCATAATAAACTTACTCTAATCACCATAGTAAAAACAACAAGTAAGGGAAACATATTAGTGAATACTTGTAAATCAGCAGAATCTTACAAATCTAATATAATCGAAATAATATCTTTTATTTTCATTTGTGTGTTACTTTTAGTTCCTATTTAGGGGTGGACACAGATGGACTGAAGTTGGGGTATTAAAGATTGAATGCCTATCCTATCATCCGCCATGGGTTCGAACACGGGTCCATCGCCTACCGAGTTAAGAACTCTATCCCAAATAATAATAATAATAATAATAATAATAATAATAATAATAATAATAATAATAATAATAATAATAATAATAATAATAATAATAATAATCAACAACAACAACAATATCAGAAAAGAATATTTTTTAATATTTTTTTACACTACCAAACCTTATTATTATAATCTGACCCAAATCACGACTGCAAAAACAACTAATAGTCAACCAACGTTATGCTTAAATCTAGTTTAACCCAATTCAACCAAGTTCCCGGTTGCAGCCACTTACAGCCTCTCTTCATTGTAGTCAATTAATAGGAATAAACAGAGGGTACTTGTTCCTTTCGTGTAATAGCACACTGGAAACTCATCTAGCTCAGTGAGTACATTATTAGATGCTTAGGTGAACCCTGCAATCTCAACAGATCCGGTGAGTAGACCATTAGATATGTGGAGTCTACAATGGAACAGGATTTTTCCGAGTTCTAACTACATATACAAAGATGAAAATAGCACAGCTCTCATGTTAATAAAAATAGGAACTGTCTAACTGTTCCATGCATATAAATATCACCTAAACTAAGCACTTTTTATTACCCTTTTCTATGTGTCATAAATAGTCCCCAATTGAACAGGGTGGATAAAGACATGTAAGAGCAGGGGGATATTGGCTGGAGGATATGCATACGTATTATAAACTTATACCAAAAATATTTTGTGGATCTCAAATTTAAAAGGTTTTTACCATCACAATATAAAAAATATTAACTATAGTATAATAACATATCAAGGACGAACATTGTGGTGTATTTATAGTCAAAATCATATTAATAAAAAGACTCAAGTTAACATCAGCACGAGTATCCTTAATTCATTTAAAATTCTTATTTTTTTTTTTCCCACAGCGCATATCACGAGGAATGTACCGTTCTATGAGTAACTACGGACCATCGACGATTACTTCGCCAGCACACTTCGAAAGCCACCCGCGTCCTCAGGTTACCGAAGGAGCCGTCGGAGTATTTGACTCGAAGGGCGGAACCCCTGGTCAAAATGGTGGAGGACGACTAAGTAATGTTGGATCTTCATTTTCCTTTGGCAGTGACGTAGGTTCTACCTGCAGCTGCTGCAGGAGGAAAAGGAAAAACCAAAGGAGTCTGACTTTCGAAGGACAAGACGCGTTGTATAATATTGGTAATAATAAAGAAAACCTCAGTAATGGAACCAGTGAGGAAATATTGTGAAATGAAACAGAATGATTTGCACAGAACCTACATGGTAACTTAAATATTGTAATATAACAAAATAGTTGTGTATACATGTCCAATGCGCTCAAAGAATCCATACAAAGAGTTTACCTAAAGTAGGTATATAAGCACAAATAATTTAGCCAAATATGCGTGCAATTAACTGCAATAGAACCACATGTTTGTGTATTAAACATTAACTTAACCAAATATTGATGTAATAAACTAATTTTAACCAGATATTTGTGCATAATAAGTTTCATTTAAGACTGAAGGACACCAATCAAAGGGGTTATAGAGCTATGTAAAATGTTATATAGTCAATCATAAATGTATCCAAATTCTTGTGTAAATGTGATTAACATGCATGAAAACCAGGTAAATGAATAAGTAAACTAATGCACCCTATGCTTCGTATTCTGTTGCCAAAGAGACGTATTCCTTTACCACGATACGTGAAGATTAAATCACAGTGTGGAATCAGTTGAATAATTGAAAATAGGCACAAAAACAAATAAAAAAAAAATACAGCAAAGAGTGCTGCGACTTAACTTAAATGATGACTCTCAACCTTGAAGCACCATATATAGAGATATCTTAAAGAGAGGTCTATTCCATAAGTATTTGCAAACATAGAATGTGAACTGTTGAAAATACATAAAGGGAAAGTGTGTATAATTTATCATTAAGATTACATCATGATTCAAGTAATCTTTCAAGGCAAGAATCTGATAAGACAGATCAAAATAGTATTTATATGATGTAATCATAATATGATAATTTTGCTTCAGTGAACAAATTAAGACTTTGAGAATTTCTACAAGGCAAGTATATGGCAAAAAGTGTCTGTATAATTTAACCAAGAAGGATTCATTGTGATGCAGATCAATGGTGAAAATAATGCAAAATACACAATATTTATAAGAAGTATCTATTAAACACTGTATTTCTATGTCTAAACTATAAACTTCATGTTGCGATTTAATGTAATACAGCATTTAAGACGCTTGAAAACACATAAAATACTCTGTATTTATATGACGTTAGACTATACGCGAACACGATGTAAATATAAATGTGGAACAAATGTTTATACAATGTAAGTTCCAAGTGTACATTGTGTTTTATGTTCTCAAACAAGGTCAGACGGTGAAAATAATTACTGCTTGATATTAAGGTTTGAACAGAATTTTTGTTTTTTTACACACATTATTACTGGTGTACACAAACATAAAAGCAAAATATATTAGTTTACGTAGAGACAACGATACAATATTAGTGGTTGCTGCTCATAAATACTGCTGTACATACACCTAACATGCAAAAATACTAGTGTATATTGTACTCTCATTCATCAAGAAAATACAAGTGTACAGTCCACACTCATTTACAAAGCAAACTCAATAATGTACTCCACAGAACAAAATTACCACCGTTGATACACTTGATACCAAGACTTTTGGCTCAAGAGAATTAAAGATGAAAATAATAGAATATGTCGGATCAAAGTTCTTGCAAGCATGTAGATGCACAGAAATTTACAGCACAAGACCACAAGTGTACACACACAACACGAAAAATTACTATTCTGCACACACTTTAAATGCGCATCACTACCAATATATAAGTTGGGCAAAATTACTTGTGTACGCGCACGTACAGTGTAAAACAACTTTTGAACACACGATTACCGAACAACCTCATTGTATAGATACTAACGCAAAGGTATTCGTGTATGATCAATTATAGTGCAAGTTCATAGTAAACACATTCGTATAAGTAACAAATAATTGATGAACACAAATAACATGCAGATATATAACATATACACTAAAAGTGTGAAACTACTGCTGAATACACATTTTACGAGAAAATGGCATCGTCACACAGATTCTAAGTGGAGAAGTATGGTTCATGGACTGGTTGGTGCAGAGACTGCTCTTTTTTTTCGATCTACTCAGAGAGCCTGGAACGGTCTCCCTACCTCTGTCTTCCGTTACTCTAAGACCTTTGTTTCAAAAATCTGAGCTTTCATCTCAGGGCCTAATCCTGCAATATAGCTGGGCCTTCTTTACTTTGGCTATTCTTTAAACCTGTCATTTTTATTCCTTATCATTATTTTCTGACTGTCGTGCACCTTGTTCTTAAAGCCGGGCCCGATGCCGTCTTCTTTGCCCTGCTTTGTCACGCTCATATAAAAACACATATACACAAATAACAACAACATTATCAGTGAACGCACACTTAACGAGCAAAACTTATAGTAGATAAATATTAATGCGAAAAATTACTAGGTACGTATAATTAATGAGCAAATTACTGGAAAACACCTATTTTACACGTTAATTTATAAGTGCACACGCACAACCTGCAAAACTGCAGGTGTATACACTTATTGAGCAAACTTACAAATGTACATCAACTCAGTAAGCAAATACACTTGTGATCAATTACGCAATATCCAAAGTGCAAAAGAAAACCAACGTTACGCCATAAATTCCAAGTACACATACACACATCAGGCAAAATTACTAGAGTACACACAACGCACAAAATTACTGATGTTCATCTATTCAGCGAACAAAATTTCTTGTGTACACACATCTAACATGCAAAATTACTTACATAGAGATACCTAAGGTCATTTTCACACCAAAGTGACACGTCGCACGCGGCATGCCTGTTGAAAACGAACATCCGGAAATATATGAAACCTTTCACACAGAAGTGGCGTGACACAACCCATGTGCCACGTGCGACTTGCGTGCCACTCTGAGTGGCAACTAGTGTGTCACGTGGCATGCGACGTGTCACTTTGAAGGGAAAGAGGCCTAACACGCAAAAGATCTAGTGCACACACTACTCAAGCTGAAGGGTCTTGTGGACTTAAATAAGACTGTCCAGGACAGTTCGATGTTAAGTTTTCCTTCAATTACGGTTCTATTTCTATGCCTACATCAATACCGAATATTCTTGGATATTAGTTACACAAGTCTTATCGTCCCTTCGCATCTGACAAGTCACATTACTCCCCATCTCTGTTTTTCTCTACATTCTCTTTGCGCCCAGGCCCGATGAGGGCCTTTTTTTCTTTTTTTTGGGGGGGCCGTCCTGGTGTCACAATCATAATATATATATATATATATATATATATATATATATATATATATATATATATATATATATATATATATATATATATATATATATATATATATATATATTATATAAGCACAAAATTATATATGAGAACACGCATCACGCAGAATCACTACAGAAACCACACATATGTAATGTTCAGTGTACAGAAAATTATTACGCAATACTCCAAATATGTATGTAAAATGTATGTTCATTATATATATAGTGTTCCTTTTTCAATAGCCTACTTAGGGTGAGTATGATGTCTACTTCACTTCTAGTCGCCATTACGAAATAAGTTAAACTTAAGATGAAAAAAAAGTCAGTTATATATATATATATATATATATATATATATATATATATATATATATATATATATATATATATATATATATATATATATATATATATATATATTTCTAAATAATGTTGTATCATGTCTGCTGTGCCGCAGTGTTACTTGTGATAAATTACAGCATAAGAATTATAAAGCATTAGATGAGTGTAATGCCAATATCAAGAATTCTCACGAATAAAGTATTTTATTAGTATTATTTTATAATATCTAAAATTAAAGAGAAAGATATATTACTAATTAATGGTATATCCAATATGTGCTACAATTAATTGTTCATTACTTATTTTTGCAAATGTTTAGTATGTTGACTTATGTGTAGTTCAATAAATGTTAAAATATGTTCTGTGTTTTTAATTAACCGTAAAAAGTTAATATAATATGATGAGATTTACAAATTCTTATATATTACATATCATTGTTCCAATCACAGCAAAGTTCAAAAAAAATAAACACATACATA
>JAXCGZ010004159.1:52500-60000 GCA_037179515.1 Halocaridina rubra
CTTTCTCTGCATTGTGAAATTCTTTACTTCTTCGATACTTAGATAAATTTCAGACACAGGAAAACATTTTATGTGAATATCTCTTTTTAGAGGAAAACTCTTTTTATACATATTTAGACCAAAGGAAAAATGTAACTAGGATAAGATATAAATATGCGTTTCTTCAATTTCAATGTAATACGGAAGTTTTCAAGATACTGAAACAAGAAAATTTTGTGCATATATTCTTTTCTGAAGGTGGAAAATGTGTTTTAAAATATTTAGTAAAAAAAAAAAAATTGTCGAAGGTAAAACTTGAACGCAAATATAACCTTTATCTCTTGGATACCTTTTCGAAACATTTTATTGACGAGCTATTGGAAAGGTTTCCATTGGTATTTAACTCAGATCCAGCGGCAGAAAACCTTCCCCGTTCAACCTTCTTTCTTCATCACACCTATGCCAACATTTACACGATAACGCTCTTTCTCATTCTATCTAGGGAAGCAACGATGGTATTGATCTAACATATTTACGGCTGGTTGTTATTCCTGCCACCAGTCCTCTACCTTCATCTAAGCTTGGGATAGGCAGTGAGCTAAGCTTGATTGTTCATCTAATGGCGTGATTGCATTTAAAATTCAACTTGAAATATAACAAAAGGAACGGACATCGATAGAAAAAATAAAATAAAAAATAAAATAGTGCTCTTAAAAGAACCTGAATACAAAGTAGTTGTTATTATGTAAAAGGAAAATAAAACTACATTGTTTGAGAGACGGAAAACCAGAAAACTGGCAATAATATTAAATGTTTAATCAAATTATTCCTAATACAGGTCGCATTACTATTATTATTATAATCATTATTATTATTATTATTATTATTATTATTATTATTATTATTATTATTATTATTATTATTATATATTATTATTATTATTATTATTATTATTATTATTATTATTATTATCATAATTTTTATTATTATTATTATTATTATTATTATTATTATTATTATTATTATTATTATTATTATTATTATTATTATTATCATAATTTTTATTATTATTGTTATCATTATTATTATTATTATTATTATTATTATTATTATTATTATTATTATTATTATTATTATAATTATGATTATTATTATCATTATTATTATTATATTATTATTATGACTAAACGTTTTACTTGTAATTATTGTGTTCGAATGACATTACAATATCATTAATATTCATGCAAAATTTCAATATATCGCGAGCTAAAAAAAAAAATAACTAAATAAAATTAAAAAAATAAACAATGGCACGATTTTTTATTCTGAATTCCATAACTCTTTCTTTTTCCACTGAAAGTAAGATAAAAAAAAAATCTCCAGCGGCAGTGACGCACACACACACACAAAAAGGAAATCTTTTAGCATCGCTCCCCCCCCCCCCAGGACTATTCTTGAATGTAAAGTAGAATTTTTTTCTTTCGCTTTTTTTTTCTTATCAGGACATTTGCTTCTGTAATTCTTCTTCTTCTTCTTCTTCTTCTTCTTCTTCTTCTTCTTCTTCTTCTTCTTCTTCTTCTTTTTCTTTTTTCTTAATTCACCACCCTCTTTATACCTTTCTGTTGTTTTTCTCCTTTATAAAATAAAAAGTAAGATCAAGGAAGCAGAAAGTTTTCAAACACTTTACAAAAACACGTTGCGTTTGTGTGTACTAGTAAATATTTGTATATAATAATAATAATAATAATAATAAAATAATAATAATAATAATAATAATAATAATAATAATAATAATAATTATTATTATCTCATTATCGTAATGAAACAAGGTTTACACTTTATTGCTCTTCCTTGGGAGAGGACATTCCAACGTACACAAAATGAAGCGTGCATACATAAATACATGAGATATACATGCAAAATAAATTCATTTCGCTCGCGCGCGCGTGAGTGTGTGTGTGTGTGTGTGTGTGTGTGTGTGTGTGTGTGTGTGTGTGTGTGTGTGTGTGTGTGTGTGTGTGTGTGCTTCCTTGCATTTGTGTGGGTGCGTGTGTGACAGAGAAGACAGAGAGAGAGAGAGAGAGAGAGAGAGAGAGAGAGAGAGAGAGAGAGAGAGAGAGAGAGATGCAATAACTCAAGGGAATTTTTCAATATTATGTAAATCAAATTTTTAGTTCCTATGGGTCCCGAGCAGCGGACACTTACGGTCAGAAAACACAGCGTATTATGGCTTATCCTTAAACATTACCATACTACGATAAGCTGTGTATAATATATTACCTTTCAATATTAACATATTTTATCTATTTATTTTGACCACATATTGTCTACAGCATTGTTACCCAATCGAGGCTGGGAAATACTTTTGAAGGATTATAATTTCTACCTATTTTTTGCTCTTTTCAGCAGAGGCGTTCCATGGTTCGATACCTATTTAGATTTATGAAATTACTCGCTGTCTATTCTACCCCTGTGTATAGCAAATGTGCTTTTACAGAATTGTTACGGGGCAAAACTATGTAACTATATATATATATATATATATATATATATATATATATATATATATATAGGAAACTGGTCTATAGTTCAGAGCCGTATCCCTCCTTCCCTTTTTGAAGATAGGTATCACATTTGCTTGTTTCCAGCATCTTGGAATCTCCCCCGACTCCAGTGACTCCTTAAATATGATACTTAGTGCCACTGATATTGTGTTTGCGCATTTTTTAAGCACATGAGGGGATATGTCATCAGGACCTGTAGCTTTATGAACATCTAAATCCATCAGCGCTTTGCATACCTCTGTGGCTGTAAGGTTGATGTTCTCTAATACCGGCCCTTGAGCTTCTATCACTGCAATCTGAGGGGGTGGGGTATTTTCTACTGTAAATACTGACTGAAACTCCTTGTTCAATTCTTTGCAGATCTCTTCGTCCGTCTCAGTGATGCTTCCATCCTCTCTCTTTAGCCTTAAAACCTGTTCTTTTACCTTCAGTTTTCCTCTGATAAAGCTGTGGAAAAGCTTGGGATTTTCTTTAGCCTTCCTGGTGATGTCCCTCTCATAATCTCTCTCTGCCTCTCTCCTTTTACTTAGGTAGTCATTTCTTGCTCTTTTGTAGGATTGCCAGGCATCTATGTTTTTTCTCCTCCTATACCTTTTCCAGCATTTGTCTCTCCACTCCTTAGCTCTTTTACACCCATTATCGAACCATTTCTCTCTGGCATGAATTACACCTACTTTGGTGACAGGTATGCAGCAATCTACTATCTTCCCATATTTCTCACAAAAGATGTCATACATTTCTTGTACAGATTTGTTGTAAAATAAGGTTCTCCAGTCAATAACTGCAAAAAGCTCATTCATTTTGATGTAATCTCCTTTCGGATAGTTCCTCCTCATGTCCTCAGTGCCTCTACTCTCAGGAAGAATATCTTCAATGATATACTCCATCAACAACACACAGTGGTCACTCTTTCCAATTGGTGGTTCATACTCAATATTTTCAATATCCAACACATTATCTGTGAACACTAGATCAAGTAGTGATGGCTCATCTCCACCCCTGGCTCTTGTTGGTTCCATTACATGTTGGTGTAGGAAATTCCCTTGTACGCAATCTAGGAATCTTGCCCCGAATGAGTCCTCACCACTGTGTGGGTCAAGATTTATCCAATCTATCTCTTTATGATTAAAGTCTCCCATAATCAAAATCCTACATTTTTTCTCCCGTGCCATGTTAACAACTGAGTTTATGACTTCAATAGTACCTATATGACTTTCCTCATAAATTTCAAGCCTATTTTGGTTCCTTGGTGGGTTGTATACAACAGTTATTATAATGCTCTCTGACCCAGTATTTATGCGAGCAACAAGAAATTCCCTGAACTCACTTTCTATAGCCAAGTTTATTTCTTCAACTTGAATCCTCTCACTTATGAGCAGTGCTATCCCTCCACCAGTCCTCTCAGATCTTTCAACCCTTAGTATTCTGAAGCCCTTAGGAAAAACTGTGACACTGTTTATGTCCTCACTCAACTTAGTCTCTGTAATTGCTACTATATCTGCCTTACTGTTGTGAATCCTATCTTTTAATTCTACTGCCTTACCAGCTAATCCATCAGCATTTGTGTATAACAATCTTAATGAGGCCCCATCCCCTGATCTTCTGTCATTATCTTCTTTATCTCCCCTTTGTCTGGAAGTATTCTGTAACGAAAATTTTTCTTCTCTTCTTCATTTCTTTCATCATTTAACCTTCTTGCCTCTTGCAACAAGTTTTTGATCTTTCCCATCTCTTCCTGTGTTCTGTATCGTCTAATGAACACTTCTTTGCATTCTTGAAGGGTGTGTGTGTGTGTGTGTGTGTGTGTGTGTGTGTGTGTGTGTGTGTGTGTGTGTGTGTGTGTGTGTGTGTGTGTGTGTGTGTGTGTGTGTGTGTGTTTGTGTGTGTATGTGTGTGTGGCTGTGTGTGTGTGTGTGTGTTATAATCAAATAAGCATATTACTATATGAGAAACATGAATAGGGAACGATCACCACTGAATGAGTCTGTTTAATTTACTGCTCCTTCCCAATGTCGCTAGTAGTTTTATTTAAATTTTTCACTCACATCCTTGTCCTTAAATTATCTACAAAGGTGAAATAAGCATATTATAATATTTAAAAACTTGAAAAATATAATTTGATCTGACTCGAATTCTCGTCACCAGCTAAACAACATTCTATCACTTTTAAAACCTTCAGTGGTATATTCGGTTAGGTATTAGGTAAATTGATGGACTGTCTTTCTGCTGCAAGTTCGAATTATGGTCATGGGTAATTATATCATTCATGTATAATATACATTATTTATAATGTAAATAGTATATTTCGTTCATGATATACATATACATTACATATTTTATATATTATATTATATTATATTATATTATATTTTATATATATATATATATATATATATATATATATATATATATATATATATATATATATATATATATACAAACATAAGATTTCTGCATGACTAAACACGAATATATATATATATATATATATATATATATATATATATATATATATATATATATATATATATATATATATATATATATATATATATATATATATATATATATGATTTCTACATAACTAAATACGATATATATATATATATATATATATATATATATATATATATATATATATATATATATATATATATATATATATATATATATATATATACAAATATGCTTACAAAAATTGAAATACCAATTTAATAATACACAAACATTTCTGAATGACTTAAGATATAATAAATATTGCTTTCTTTTTACTAGTAAATTCAATATGCTTCTGCCCTATTAATAATACATCATCTAAAACCAAGGATGATATATATATATATATATATATATATATATATATATATATATATATATATATATATATATATATATATATATAATGCACAAATGCGTATCTAAAATTATTTTCCGTGCCGAAAGCTACAGTCAACAAACATTTCTCCATTATTGCAAAAGCATTTCTAATATTCATCCAGTGGTAATCAGAGCAAATTACACACAAGTTAATAAATGATTCATCAATTAATAATAACCCAAGTTGAAGCAAAAATAAACTGTACATTATGGTCGCGTTCACTTAGTTCATTTGTGAATAATATATATGTTGCGTTCTGTAAGCTATTCTAATAAAGTCAGTAAATGTTTTTTTGGATTCGTTCAGTAATTTATTCGTTTTTTGGAAAAGTAAACTCATTGGTAGCGTTCAGGTGATTATTCTGTTACGGCAGATAAATCGTATATGCTAGTGTCCGATTATTATATGGAATTACATCCTTTCGTCTGTTTTCAGTTGTTTGTTTCGTTCACAAACAGTAGGCCAATACGTTATATTATATTAGGTGCGTTCATGCTCATGGCAGCGTTTGCTTTATATATAGGATTTATATCAACTCGGCTGCGTTCACTTATTATGATTCGACGAGAATGAATTCAGTTAATCATAGAATTTTGAGAGAGTAAACGCTCTTGAATGTATTCATAAGTTAGTTGGTTTAGACAAAGTTTACAGCAACTGCATTCAAGTAATCGCTCCAATTACGACGACTAGACCTATGGATTTAGGTCATTATACCGTTAAGAAGAGAAAACATTTTGGTTGCAGTTATTGCCTCCCGGTTGCGTTCATTCATGTTAAAGACGAGTATGCGTGCAGTTAGTAATACCGTTAAGGCACAGTTAATTGTTCCGGTTTTACGTCACGGAATCCCTTTTCTACCAAGGGCTAGGACGGTTGCCTTCTTGCGAAGGACTTGTTTTGGCAGATGTAGTCGTTACCCTGAGTGCATGCCCTTGCTAACCTCAGACCATGACGGGGCGCGAACCCTCGACCTGACGCCTCAGAGTCACGGACGCTACCGCTTGAGCCACGGTGACTACCCTTAAGGCACAGTTAATTATATTATTATTATTTTGTAAGTGTGACACCGGGGCAGTCAAGAAAACTACCCTCATCAGGCCTGGGTAACGAGAAATCACAGAGACGAAGAAAAAGTTATGAAGACTTAGAGATATGGCAGGATTAGGCCCTGAGATGACGATAGATCAGCTTTTTGGGGGAAGACATGTAACAAGAATTAGGGAAGACAGAAGGAGAAGGAGAGTTCTAGAGTCTGGAGGTGGATGGGAAGAAGCAAACACTGCACCTACCAATACGCTAACTACAAGTCTCCATACAGTACCTGTGAGACGAGGCCTCTTGGCGAGTGTTACACGGCCTCGGCAGCAAAGGAGGAATGCAACTCGCCTACTCACCAGAGCAGCGACGGTAGTAGTAACGACAGAGAAGAAAAAGGGATGATTCCTTATGGTGAAAAGGAAAATCCAGATTAGAAGTAAAATAAGGGTTATTGATGAGTTTGATTGCCTTATATTCAGCCCTGTCAAGGAGTATAAGAAGAAGCACCCCATATGTGCGAGCAGTATTGTAAGCAGGGAAGGATAAGACCTTTCTAGATGTTAAGCGATTGAAAAGTTGAAAAGCAATGGCAAAAACGTAACAGACCTCCCCCCTCACAATCTTTTAGAAGAAGATTTAGAAATTTGGATTATGTGAATCCTCTGTGGCAATATAGAAACTATGGCTTTTTTAGCGTTTCTGTGACTATTAATATTATAATTACTCTCATAACCAAAGTAATAAAGTAATAACCAAAGTAACAAAGTAAGCTGGAAAAAGTTAAAGTCAATACTATAAACCAGATAACTCTAGCAGAGGAAGCAACTTGGTGAGGAAATGGAAAAAAAAATGAAAATATAGAAACACAAATAAAACAGTATATAGTCTGAAAGCCTTTATACTGAAAGACTGATATAATTCCACTACAATTTTAAAATGTCAGCAGCCGAATATAGATTTCCTTGTACCTAGCTTACACTTCTGAAGCTAGGCTTTTCATTCCACTTCCTAATATTAGCTGAAATAAAACTTCCTGAA
>JAXCGZ010004159.1:67500-75307 GCA_037179515.1 Halocaridina rubra
AGAAAATACTGTGAATTTTTGTGGGAAGTAAATACAGAGGAGGGGAATCCCATCCCTTCGATCCGATATTATTTATATATATATATATATATATATATATATATATATATATATATATATATATATATATATATATATATATATATATATATATAAAATAATTATAATAATTATAATTAAATAATAATTAAATAAGTGAATAATAATTAAATAATAATAATAATATAATAATAATAATAATAATAATAATAATAATAATAATAATAATAATAATCTTTTGATCCCATTTACGCGGGGTCACACCCCAATTTTCACAGGGCTAAAATATTGCACGCACGCTAGAAAGAGAACTTGAGAATAACAAAAAATACATATTAGATAATGAATTCCTTTCAGAGACTGACTCTTAATTCATACAGAATTGCATAAGAGTAAAAACATGCAGCCTTCGAAGGCTCGGTGGATACAAAGCTTGGCTACCACCTAGCAGGTCCCGAGTTCAATCCCCCAAGGTAATGTGTAGAGTCTAATGCTAACTCCACGGTAACATTGAAATATAGCCAGGGCTCCACCCAGAAGGTCCCGTATTCGATTTCTCAAGTTGGCAGGTTACTATATCAGCCTTTTGGTAGCTCAGTGGCTAGGACGAGTGACGCCAACCTAAATATTCTGCACACCCGCTCCCAAAGGAGATTCATACAGCAAATCTTTGCCAGAATCTCTTAAGACGAAGAAAGAAAAGGGAGTGATGTTCCGCGCATCTGGTACGTAACCCTTGTCAAATCAGAAGGCTAATTGATTAAGGATTAGATGGATCAAGACTTTGATGGAACAGTATCGTCACACAAAGTAGGTTTGATAAGTGCAAATATACTCACGCAGTAGCTCTCATACCATTAAAACTACACAAAGAAAGTTGGATTAATAAAGAAAATCAGAGAGAAGTGTATGAAGTTTTATTCATCATTTAAGCTATGGCAGCATCTGCCTCCTTAATCCCTTTGTAATAAACAGCATGAAATCCAGATCTGGCTATGGTAGCACAAATCTGCTCTTTGAAGAGCGCTTCCGTATAGTCTCAAAGGCAGTTCCATTTCATCCTTTTTTGAGGCGTAACAACAAAGACCTTTTTATTTGCTATTTTTAAGACTTCCTCTGCCCCAGGGAGTTCCAATTTTGATACTTTGGAGTCTTCCCCAGCAACAAGGTCTATTGTAGTTGAACCATTTGGAGCTCTTATATCGATAAGAACTTTTTTTATTTCATAATCTTGAAGTCGCTGTTTCGACAGGGAACTTTATATATATATATATATATATATATATATATATATATATATATATATATATATATATATATATATATATATATATATATATATATATATATATATATATGTGTGTGTGTGTGTGTGTGTATATATGTATATATGTATATATGTGTGTGTGTATATATATGTATATATGTATATATATATATATATATATATATATATATATATATATATATATATATATATATATATATATATATATATATATATATATATATATAGTAAGGAAGCCCATCAGTGAAACAAAACTTATAAAACAATGCTATATTTCGGATCCTACCTGGATCCCTTCTCAAGCATTGTTTTATAAGTTTTGTTTCACTGATGGGCTTCCATACTATTTAGTGCTGTATGCTGACAGTTTGTACTTATATATTTATATATATATATATATATATATATATATATATATATATATATATATATATATATATATATATATAAGTATGACACCAGGACGGGCAAATAAAAAACTAATTAAATAAAACTGCCCTCATCAGGCCTAGGCACGAAGAATACATAGAGTAAAGAGAAACAGAGATGGAGAGTGTAGTGCGTTGTCAGATGTGAAGGGATGATAAGAGGTGTGTAATGAATATCCAAGAACATTCAGTGTTGATGCAAGCATAGAAAAAGAATTGTAACTGAAGGAAGACTTTACTCCGATTCTCTCCTGGATATTCCCATATAAGTCCAACAGACTTTCAGCTGTAGTATCGCAACGGGCAACTGGTGCCATGAGCCAACGTAAGACAGAGTTCTAATGATAATTTCTGGACCCATATTTCGACAGGGTACATTTATTTTATCCCTTTGTGACTCCCATTTCAATTGTAGCATTTGAAGGACCACTTTTGGCAGCTTTTTATTTGATTCTTTTAGTATTCCTACTTCGACGGCAAAGATTTCTTTTTCTCTTGCTCAACTTAGAAAGAGGCGTTTTACTGATGCAACAAGGGACCATTATTTCAAAAGCGACATTTATACTTTCTCCTCTTGGGACTCCTAAGTCGACAGTAACGTATTCAAATAATCTTTTTTGAGGTTCCTTTTCAGGTACTTTCGAATATATTTCTATTCCACTGCCAGCGTCGGAGATTCCCATTCCTAAAATGTTAGATCACACGAGATTTAGAACTACACTAGTAGAATTTCAATTTTCCAAGAAAATTCTGCAATGAAATATATAAGTGGAGACGAAGACCGGTAAAGGGGCTTGAAACTACAAACCCTCCCCTCCATGAAGCTACCTCCCAGTAATCTAACATCGATATCAAATTACTCATTAACCAAACCTGTCCTAAAGTACCCCAAGGAGTAATTAGCAATCGCTATCAAACTACCTTCTGGTACTCTGAATGCCATTTAAAGTTATTATGGGGTCAGGTAAAGCAGGAGGTAATCTGATGTCTATTTCATATTACTCCCTAAGTTAACCACATTTATTCACTCCAGGGGTAATTTGAAAATGATCTTACTTTACCTCCCAAAATTATTAATGCGATTTCGAGTTATTGTAGAGCAAAGTGAATTATGAGGTAAAACTGACATTGATTACATAGTACCCACTATTCCCACTTTTCCTGAGTTACCCCAGGGGTAATTTGATTTGAGAATGATTACATTCTCCACTTGGTAATCAGAACGTGATTTTAAGTTACAATGGGGTAAGGTGAGGCAGAAAATAATCTCAAATCGATGCCTATCCTAACCTAATTCAGCGTAACTTATCCTAAGTTATCTTCAGGAGTAATTTGACACCTTTTATCTTACCTACTTGTCATCCGAATGCAATTTCAAGTTACTTTGGTTGTAAGGTGAAACAGAAGAGAATATGAAACCGATTTCAAGTTGCCCCTTAACGAAACCTTTACTAAGTTACCATTCGGGGTCATTTGGAATCAAAATTATATTATCTCTGGGTAATTTGAAAGCCATTTCAAAAAAACAGTGGGTAAGATGAAATAAAGAGTTTATACAAAAGATTTCATATTATCTCCCTACCTATATTAATCTAACCTATACTAATTTACCTCCAGGAGTGGCTTGAAATCGAATGTCATCTTATCTCACGTTAAACTGAAGGCGATATTAAGATAGAGGTAATCTCTAATAGATTTCATATTACCCCCTAACCTAACTAAACGTAAAGCATGCTACACCAGGGGCATATTAAAAACTATTTCATCATACCTCCCACTGATCTGAACAATATTTTGAGCTACTGTAACTTATGGTGAAAAATTGTAGTAATCTGAAACCGCTCAACTTGGTTTCAACAAATATATACTAAATTAAACTAGTTATGCCATGATGTAAACCTGAGCGTATGCTGTAATGAAAGTATTTTTTCCTTAATGTAAACCACAAACTTACGTGTAACCTTTTTGATGTATCAATATTAGTCTCCATTATAAGGGTCGACACAGACAGCCTGGAGCTGGGGAATTACGGCTAGATGCCCTTTCTAACTACCCACAATGGACTCGATCACGAATGTCACCTACCGAGACCAGTATTTTAACCACTACTCTACCGCGGTTCCCACAAACTTGGGTGTATAAATAGATATATATGAATCTCCACTTAATACCCAAGAGCACAAAAAGACCTAAATAATAAGTGAAGTTTTAATTAAACGTCAGAAGATGAAAGAACTTACGCATTACGTCATCCAAGTGTAATTCATAAAAAGACATTAATTCCGAATATCCTCTTTCTTTTGGAAGGAGGCGGAGGGACAAAGAGAGGAGACGAATATAATAAGAAGAAGCGAAGAATATCAAGTGTGAATACGGAAAGACAAAGACTGGAAAGGAGACATTCAAATTGGAAAGAAGAAGAAACAAAGATATGAGAGAGAGAGAGAGAGAGAGAGAGAGAGAGAGAGAGAGAGAGAGAGAGAGAGAGAGAGAGAGAGAGAGAGAGAGAGAGAGAGAGAGAGAGAGAGATTAAAAAAGAAACCAGAAAATAACACGTGGTATAAATGTGAGAAAATGAGAATAAGTAGCATAAGTGGATAATGCAAGTGAAAATAAAATAAAAATAATAATAGTGAAAACCAGGAAGGGAAATGGAAGTCACGGAAAAAGTGGAATATAAAACAAATGAAAGATTGGAGCAGGAGACAATGATGAAAAAGGAGAAAATGAATGATGAAGCTGAAAGGTAAAATCATGAAACTGTGGGAGAAATAATGGAATCGGATTAAAAGAGGCTGGTTTAAATGGTGAATCAGAGATGGAGATTAATGATGAAGATGAAAGATAAAATGATGGAATTGGATAAAAACAGGATTATTTAAATCAATCAGAGATGGAGATTCATGACGAATTGGGAAGGATTAAAAGGTGATTCCTTTCATTTCCATTAGGAGTGCAGATCTTAAGTGGGTCTGCAGTAGGATTTAAATATGGATATAGGTGTGTGTGTGTGTGTGTGTGTGTGTGTGTGTGTGTGTGTGTGTGTGTGTGTGTGTGTGTGTGTGTGTGTGTGTGTGTGTGATTACCTAATTGTGTGTGTGTGTGCGTGTGTGTGTGTGAGAGAGAGAGAAAAAAAGAAAAAAAAAATAGAGAGAGAGAGAGAGAGAGAGAGAGAGAGAGAGAGAGAGAGAGAGAGAGAGAGAGAGAGAGAGAGAGAGAGAGAGAGAGAGAGAGATCGGTAGCTGAAGAGATATACGAAATGACTCTCGCCTAGGAAAGTGAGATGAAAAGCGTGACGAGAAATAGGCCTAGGTATTTAAGAATGAATGCAAAGAGTGGTTTATGTGAAGGAGTGATTGAGACTATGGAATTGAATGAATCAGAAAACTGGAATACAAGAGAGGATGAAAAGAGAATGTAACAGAGAAAGGGTAATTGAGAAGTATGATAGGAGTGTCACTACTAGAGAGGTGAGGAGGTGAGGTAATGAACGTATTGGAAGACAGATGTCGGGTATGTCGGACAAAGGAATAGTGGGATGGCTTGGAAAAAAAAAATTATGAACAAGTTGCAAGAGAGGAAGAAAAGCTTTACACACACAAAAAAAAAAACCTGCAATGAGATGCATGCATGGGGTGACTAGAGCATTGGCTACACGTGGAATCTCAGTGGAGCAAACACTCGTCTAGTAGCCCCTCTCATCTCAATAAGATTAGTGAGGGCATGTAGTTAATCTCAGGTGGAAATCTATCTTTCAGAGGTCAGAAGGTTCTCTGTTAGTGTGCAGGCTAAGAAGTACCTTACTGAGACCATCCCTTAAAATAAAAAAAAATAGGGACTCTTGGTCTCAGCTTCTGAAATCAAACCTAGGTCTTCATGACCGTCAGTGCAGCTGAAAGAGAGAGGAGAGAGAGAGAGAGAGAGAGAGAGAGAGAGAGAGAGAGAGAGAGAGAGAGAGAGAGAGAGAGAGAGAGAGAGAGAGAGAGATTAAAAAGGTATTTTCCACATACACCAGTGAGAATTACCTCTCCGAAGCTCCCTATGCAAGGGAGACAGAAATCAAGACTTTTAATGCATACATTCAGTAACGACATTTTCACTTACGATGTGCAAGTTCGCAATGCTAGACTGAAATACAGTATAAAAAAAAGACAATAATAATAATAATAATAATAATAATAATAATAATAATAATAATAATTAATAATAATAATAATAATAATACCAGGAGCTGGAAGAGGAGTACTATGCGTACTCTTGTCACTACTAATGGGTTGGCACTGTAAAACTTTGTCAAAGTGAAATAGTGGAGTAGTATCCTCTGTAATATTAAGTATTCACCAGAGGTTCCAGTTCAGTCTGCTTCAAGACATGTCAGGCTACAAGTACAAGGCTTTGGACTTGTGTTATACGCGTTCCAGATTCGTATCCCGACAGTAGGAAGTAAAACATTCGGAATTATTTGATGAGGTTTTGCAGTCATATGTACTAATAATAATTTAATAACCTGCCTGCAGGTAGATACAAAACACAATAGGCTCACCTAAGCAAATGATTGATATTTTTATACATTTAATTCAATACATTTGGAGAGCTTTTGACCTACTTACGCATTAACGATTAAGCAAAAATATATAAATAATGGATACAAAAAATATTTTACTTCAAGAATACATAGTTTAAAAGACTATTTTAAGTAGCTACAATTTAATGTTAAAAATAATTTGTCATCATTAATACAAAGAATGTAAACAAAATTTAATTATATATATATATATATATATATATATATATATATATATATATATATATATATATATATATATATATATATATATACTTTTCCTGTAGCCTTATCACATATTCATATGGGGTCGTTGATTTCGACTGATGTTTTCCATTCACATCTATCTGCAGGTTTCCCCATCCCGAATTTCCTCTTTCTCATAGAGTACTTGAGGTAGTCCATCCATCGTCTCTTTGCTTTTACTCAAATTCTTGTCCCTGTTTTTGCACTTCAAAGTCTATTATATTTTCTCCCGACATAGTATGTTTGACACTTTCGGTAACGCAATATAGCCTTTTTTCTTGAATTTTCCTTAATCCCTCTCCAGTTTTTACCATTCCTTTAATTATCTTATATCTTATTTTGCATACAACTTTCTTTGACATTTATTATTTATCATACTTCAGTCTTTACAATAGCGCTTAATTTAAACTATCTTATACACTTAACATTTTATTTTGTACTGATTTGCTTATCACATAACACTCCAGAAGTTTCCTTTCAATTTTTCCACACTGCCAGTATCCGGTGGATAACCTTCCTATCTAAATTTCCATTAGAAGTTATGTGCATTTCTAGATAAATAAATTCGTCCATTCTTCCAAAGCCATCACTCTGTAACAATACTCCAGGGTCGTGACCTTTGCTATGAAGCACCAGGTATCCCGTTTCCTTTCTACTAATATTCAATCCTTTAACCTCCAATGCTTGCCTCCATGCTTTCAGCAAAACCATATCCTTCACTAGGATATCCGTTAAAAATCTCCAATATATACGGACCTCTCACAAAGAACTTGATGCAATCTTACCATCAGCGAAAATGTCTCTGCTCTCCAAACCCCTTTCAACTTGCGTAAATCGCACCCTCATACTTACCTCTTACTAGTCCTACGTATTTTTCCGGTGTTCTCTTTTCATCTTATGCACCCACACCTTCTGTCTCTATATCCTGTCATGTGCTTTTACATATATTTCTCTATGACTCACCGTACTCGTTTAATCATTGACTTCTCCTGAATTTGTAATCCCATATTTTATCCATTTTGGATTTCCATCTCATCTTAATTTTACTCTCCTCACGAAATACATATTTCTCATTCTTTATTTTTTACAATCATTATGTCTATCCCGTTGCTTTACTTATTCTAAAGATATTTTCTCTTCTCTTGTATCTTCTTCCTCGTCAGTTATCACTTTTGCTCTTTTGCATCTACTTTCTTTACACTTTGGCTAACTCATTTATATTTTGGCTTTTTCTACTTCTCT